>JAJHUR010136373.1:0-80261 GCA_027495735.1 Lutjanus campechanus | reverse complement strand
TATCTGGAAACTAAATCTGTTAAAACAACGGGGAACAACGGTCGCCATGAAAGTGTATCCCTCAGAGGAAAATGATTCAAGAGAGTCTAGTTCACTGAGTGATTCGTTCACCGAGTGATTCAGGCGTCGGCGACGCTGTGCAGTCGGCGCGCGCGGTCCCTCCCTGCAGCGGCCCGCCGGTGCTGCGTGCTGCGGCAGCTCCGCTGCTGACAACACTGAGAAACGAACGAATCACTTGAGGAAGTGATTTGGTTCAGTGCGTTCACTTAAAAGATTTGTTCTTTTGAACGAATCGTTCGCGAACGACACAACACTAGTTCCTCTCCTTTCTTCTTCTTTTGGAGTTAATGTCGGTTGGCAAACCAGCGCATTACTGTCAACTACTGGGCTGAAGTGAAGTGTGGAGCAGAAGTTTGTCAGCAACAAAAAATATTCAATAAAATTTATTTATTTATTTTTTTTAATCGGCAAATTTGCTGGTCGCACATGCGCGAGTAGATGAAAAATTTACTCGCACGGTCTCAAATTTTAGTCGCAAAATGCGACCATTTAGTCGCAGTCTGGAGCCCTGACCCAATAAAAAGGATAATACAAAAAGAAATGTCTCTATTCTGTTGACACACAATCAACAGTTCCATCACCAGATGGTTTATTTGATTTAAAAACAACTGTTCAAACTACCCAGCAGCTGTTTGCACCCGTGTGTTTTCTCACATGTATTGCTTGAAAGGTGATATATTAATGTGTTTGCCTGGCAACCCATTTGTATTCATAACAGTAATACGTGATGACTGACGTCAAAGTGCAGCATAAAGGGCACAGGCAAGACTCTGGAACAGCAAGCGAGGGAAAGTCCGACCCTTATGTCTGAGTGCTGACAGAAACTAGCAGCGCTGCACCGCACAAGTTCAGCCAGAGATAAAAAACAGCGGACAGATCGATCTTCTCCCCTGGGCACGAAGCTACAATTACAGAAGTAGAGGAGAAGACTTGACTTTACGTCAGTAGTATTTGAGGCCTAAGATTCTTTTTTTCTGGCCAAACAACAAATGCAGAACATGAAATACTGCTCACAGTTAAGAGCTTTCTGGCTGAAGACAACAAACGCACTTCAGTGAAATCCCTTGTACCCCCTTTTCATTTTTATAAATTATTACTTTTATTGTGCATCCTCACAATATTTCACTGCCAACATCCTGTTTATTCTGTCAGGATGCAACCTGTAATCTCCTTAATATGATTACTTATACTGGTGCTGCACTGTCAAACAGCCTTAAATCAAATATGAAGATGACTTGTTAAGATTTAAAGGTGCTTTCACACCCAACATCAAGGTGGTCTGGTTAAAATGAACCCTGGTGCATTTTCCAGGTTAGCGTTCTTCATTTCGACTGGTGTGAAAGCTGTCAATCAATCCCTGGTGTGGACCAAACAACTAGACCAGTTGAAAGTGGCGGTCTTGGTCCACTTTCAAACTGGATTTGTGGTCTGGAAGCTAACGAACCAACGTCAGATTTGATATCAGATTTATGCTTTAAGTCTGATTTAAAAAGCTAAACTTCTAATCAATCCATCAGCTGGAAGTGAAATCTGTTCAGGAAGTGATCATATAATTGATCTGCATATATTTAGGCCTATGCAAATCATTTGTTAACCATGGCAACACCTAGGCACGCCATCGCAGGTATTTTCCCCGATTAACAGGTCAAAAGCTGTTAAAACTGCTGTTGTATCCACCTCTGTGTACTCTGTCAGTCCATTAAAAGTGTGTGACAGTGATCCCACAGTAATAAGCCCTGAATCATGACTGTACAGGATGCTTCTTTTCTGTCCTGTCTCAGCCTGTCAGTCATTATTCAAGACGTGGCTGATTTTAAGTTTAATGATGCTAACAATGCTTAGCGGTTATTTGTTTGTGAGGGATTTGTGGAAGCACAGAACATAAATACACAAATCAGAAGCGTTAAAGTGCTGCATCAACTTCTGACAGTCACTGGAATTTGATTTCCCCTCATCAGTTTTGACAACCACCAAAACGGTCCAGTGAGTTACCTGTCAGTCTGTAAAACTTCATTCATTTGTAAAAAGTCAGTGTGAACATGAACTGTACCAGAACTGAAATGCAACAACATATTATATTTTTCTTTTGGTCTAGACTAAATAAACCACTATTATTGTTGCTTTTTTTTATGCCTTTGTTGTTGCTGTGTTGGAGTTTTTTTTTTTATAAAAAAAGGCAAAACCATATTACCGGTGCTGTGGAAGACATCCTGCCTCATCCCAGTTCCCAAGAAGACAACATCATCTGGCCTCAACGACTACCGACCAGTCGCCCTCACATCTCATATGATGAAGGTGCTGGAGAGGCTGGTCTTGGCCCACCTGAGACCACAGGTGAAATCATCGCTGGACCTGCTGCAGTTCGCCTACCAGCCTCACCTGGGAGTGGACGACGCTGTCATCTACCTGCTGCAGCGAGCTCACTCGCACCTGGATGGTCCCGGCAGCACTGTGAGAATCACATTCTTTGATTTCTCCAGTGCTTTCAACACCATCCAGCCACTACTTCTGAGGGAGAAGCTGCAGGAGATGAGGGTCGACGCGTCCACAATCTCCTGGATTACTGACTACCTGACAGACAGACCACAGTTTGTTCGACTGGACAGTGTCCTGTCTGACACGGTGGTGAGCAGTACAGGAGCTCCACAGGGGACAGTTCTGTCTCCTTTCCTGTTCACCTTGTACACCACAGACTTTCAGTATAACTCCGGGTCATGCCACCTGCAGAAGTTCTCTGATGAATTTGCGGTGGTTGGGTGTATAAGTGATGGACGGGAGGAGGAGTACAGAGCACTGGTGGATGATTTTGTGGAGTGGGCTGGTAGAAATCACCTGTTGCTGAATGTAGCCAAGACCAGGGAGATGGTGATAGACCTCAGGAGAACAGTGACAGCTCCTCTACCCCTGTGGATACAGGGCGAGGACATCGATATGGTTGAGGACTACAAGTTCCTCGGCATCCACATCGACAACAGACTGAACTGGAAGGCCAACACCGAGGCTGTGTACAAGAAGGGGATGAGCAGACTCTATTTCCTGAGGAAGCTGAGATCTTTCAACGTGTGCAGCAAGATGTTGGAAATCTTCTACCAGTCTGTTGTGGCCAGCACACTTTACTTTGCTGTAGTCTGCTGGGGAAGCAGCATCGGAGCAGGTGAGAGAAACAGACTGAATAAACTCATTAAGAAGGCCGGCTCTGTGATTGGCTGCAAACCGGACTCAGTTGAAGCAGTGGTGGAAAGGAGGACACTGAACAAACTGTTATCCATCATGGATAACCCCGACCATCCTCTCCACCACACACTGGACAAACAGCGGAGTTCTTTCTCCAACAGACTGAGACAGCTTCGCTGTCATAAGGACAGATACAGGAAATCTTTCCTCCCCCGAGCAATAATGCTTTACAATACCTCACCTCTGTCGGACAGACAGCACTCTGAACTCTCCACAGTGGGTTCTTTATAGTTCTTATAGTTCTGGTCCAACCAGTTTTCCTATTTGCACTACTGGTCATGGCTAATGCACATCTGTTAGCTATTTGCACATCGGTATCAATACCTGTTGGTCACGGCTAACTGCACATTTGTTAGCTATTTGCACATCTGTCTCAATACCACTCTACCTCATTTCCTTACCTCATTTCCCACCACTTTGTGTATATAATTTATGTCTACTGATATTGATATTTTGCACAGTGTTTTGGTACACTACTGCGACTGGCGTAGTGTATTTCTGTATATTTCAGTATAGTACTTTGTGGTACTACTAACAGTACTTTGTATATTTTTGAATTTTTAATCTTTATGTATACATAGCAATTTTTTCTTATACATTTTTATTTTTACTCCTGACTTATTTCCCTGTCTGTCTGATGACAGCTGCTGTAACACAAGAATTTCCCAGTTTGGGATCAATAAAGTACTATCTATCTATCTATCTATCTATCTATCTATCTATCTATCTATCTATCTATCTAAATGTATGATGGCAGTCATAATACACTGGATTACTACTCGTACTTGTTTCCTTTTTATATTCTATTATTTGAATTTTCTACACTGGAGGACTAAAGAACTGCAATTTTGTTCCCTCACAGTATAGTAAGCATTGCATATGGAGTGAATGACAACAAAGTCTAATTAGAACCAGTTCCTATGTTATTTTTTGTTATTAATGACAGATTTCTTTTGAGCTGCAAATCTGTTTTTGTTGTATGTGGATATTTTATGTTCTAGTTTGCAGTTATGTGGTTTTGACTTGGCTTTTTCCATTTAATGTCAAATGTTTTATGTGCGTCTTTTAACACCTTGGTCATTAACCAAAAAAAAAAAGAAAAAGAAAAAAAAAGTGTTCCTACTTTCACTTGTCTACCGTTGTTCCTTGGATTGGTGTGTTTTCTTGATCCACACATAAATATAATCATATTTCAAGTAAAGGTAAAGGATGACGATCTCTCACCTTTCTCATCATATGAGCCGCGGCCTGCCATCCTCGGGTGCCGATGTGCTTGTTGAAGGAGATGTTGAGATGTGTGGCCGACTCGTAGTACTCGATCATGTCAAACAGAGCTGATGCTCCCTGAGAAGCACAGAGAGGGAGAGACAGATATTAGCCATCAGTTCAAAATAAATATCACAGTCAGTCACAGTGTCAAAAACCCTTAAACAGATGTCACAAGATGCAGTCTGGAGCAGGTGTGGTTGCCACGGTAACAGTCCCTCAGGATAGGTGAGATCTGCCGAAGTGTTTCGACGAGGGCCTCAGGTGAGGAGTGGTGAAGGACACCTGTCTGTGTCACTGTCTACAGCTGCAAATATGAAAACTGTAACGCTTCTCTTCTGGATACAAAACTCAATGATGTTTATTCTAGAGGAGGGTTAAAACTAAAATCTGCGTATTTTCTTGATGAATCAGTTTGGTGGTCGACCACGGTATGAATATTGAAGGATAACATGCATGTACGGTACATTTGCTTAATGTCATCATTTTGATTTTTCACCTCATAATTTTGACTTTTTATCTAATAATTTCAACTTTTTTATCTCATAATTATGACTTACATTGGGGATATTTTTTCTATTACGGAAGAAACAGGCTTCCATACATGGGAGACATAAAGCTTTCTTATTTAAAAAAAAATAAATTTTCAAAAGAGACCTTTTACACATACAACTAAACTTCATTAAAAAAAATGGTTGTCAGGACATAATATTTTGTGAGTATGATATAGTGTTTGTTAATCAAAAACTGATAATAATTGTGTAATACATAATACTTTGAAACAGTGATATTCTCTGAGATCATATCGAAAAACTCTCATGCCGATTACTTATTTGTCGGGTTACATCAGTATAACTCACTTATCATTTCAGCTGCATTCTAGAGATAATCTGAAGAATGCCAGTCATGACAGGCAGCAAAATTATGTAAAACCATCAGTGAATTGAAATCGTAGGGAATGAAACCCTGTTTTTGTGAGGGGGCGAGGCAGGACTGAAATGTCAGGTGATGCAGCACAAGGCCAGAGTGCACTCATGTGATCAGAGTGTTTTAATCTCATTTTGGTTTTGGTGCTGCTGTGTGGGTGCATCTCTCTCACCCATCACTGATGCACTGACTATGAAAAGTTGTTGATGATACGAGAGTGGAGGTGGATGGCTGGTTGTTTTCACTTTTCTGCGTTTTTTTTTTTTTTTTTTTCATTTGCTTTCATTACATAACAAGTTATTAGCATATTTTTTCAGAAAAATAGCTACTGGGTCATTGTGTCTCGTGTGTGGATTGTGTGTCCCTTGTGTCTTTCACTCTGCAACAAACCGACACAGCAAACCTAAACAGCACAGAAATGAACAGCCAGTGATGAATTTTTGCTCCTGTGCAGCCAATTGCAGGATGAGATTAAAAGGGGAGACAGAGCGTATGAGTTTATCCTCTTCTGAGGCTGATGAGAAGTAACAAAACCAGACAGGCTGTAACAGAGCGTCTCTTAACCTTTTCCCCCCTCTCTCTCTCTTTCTGTGAGTGTGCGTCTGTATACTGGGAGACATAACTGAGTATACACAAGTGTGTTTATCTACAGGGTGGGGGAAGATGACTCACATCCAGTCCAATAAAAGCCAGCCTGCATTAGTTCTCCCCATGCCTGCTCCTCCCTGTGCTCCCATCTCTCCAAAACTATTTATTCTCCTTTCATCCTCCCAAATCATTCCCAAACGAGGCGACGCTGCTGCCGATACGAAGCTCCTGCCAAATCAAGCCCTCTACTGTATGTTTCTCACTCACGCTTCAAAGATGAATCCCATCTTCTCGCTTCCCCTTTCGATTCCTTTTCTATCCCACCTTCCTCCCTTCTCGCCTCCTCCAGCAACACTTCCTCAATATTTTCTCCTTTCAGCGTCTCATTTCATCCCAGCTCAAGGCAAGACACTTGTCTCAGGCTGAGATGCTGCTGCTCTCTGGTGACTCAATCACTGACTCATTCAGCTACTTCATTCACCATTTCCGGGGCAGTGTTACATGTCGAGTCAGAAAAGTGCACACGACACTCTGCCTTTGTTTGTTTTATGTGAAGCTCAGGTGTGTGTTTAAGTTCAGTCAAAAAAAGTAGATGTAAAATATTGCTCATGAATGAAACTGCTTTGTGAAAAAATAGAAAACCTGCATGTCCTGTCATCATGAAAAGTGATATTTGTTGTTGTTTTTACAGGATGACTTTATCCCTGATGAGTCAGGATCTCCTCTTTTAGCTCATGTTTTTTTCCAGCACTGTGTGTGATTTCAGCGGGCAATTCATGTGGGATTAAGGAGACATGTAAATTCCCTCATTTTAATGGATATGAAACACCACCTGACACATAATCCATTGTTGTACTACGACACCACATCAGAAGTGCCGGTGATAAAATCTGTCCCACTCCAGGGAGAAATCTGTGAGTTCGCCAAATTGTGTGGCTGGACCTATACCCTGCAAGCAGTATAAAGAAACAAAACTAAGAACCCATCTCAGGGCGAACGCAGGTAGACACCCCCTGGCCCCAGTTACACCTGGTATTAACATGTGATCTGTACCTGGATATGTTATCTCTATTAAACATCCAATTCATGGGTCTCTGCTTTTACACCTAGTATTGAAATGCAAATTAAAGGAAGAGTTTTGCCCCAAAATAAGGAATACATATTTTTCCTCTTACCTGTAGTGCCAATTACTTATCTGGATTGTTTTGGTGTGTGTTGTCGAGGGTTGGAGAAATCTGCCGTGGAGATATCTGCCTTCTCTCCAATATAATGGAACTAGACGGCACTAAGTTTGAGGTGTTCAAAGTGCCAAAGAAATTACTTTTGAACAACTCAACAGCAATGTTTCTTTCAGTAGAATTAGCCAGAAAAAAAACTGTTGACAACAAGGTCTGTGAATTAACTCGAGTAACTGGGTCATAATTTCTGGAGAGAGACACTGGTGATGAATTTTTCAGATGAATTTATTAAGTTGAGTGTTATTAAGTCCCATTATATTCCATCGAAAGCAGACATCTCTACAGCTGGTGCCTCCAAAACTCAGCAACTCACACCAAAACTAGATGGATGGATCTAGATGGATAAACAGCACTACAGATGAGAGGAAGATGATGTATTTGATTTGATTTTGGGGTGAACTGTCCCTCTGATATATATTCTCCCATACCCAGATAATATATTCAGATATATACATACTTCCCCTTTTAATGTCAGGTGTAAAAAAGGTAAAACTTAAAAATAAGAAAGATTACATTATTATTAACTTGAAAAGGGGGAGGAAAAGGGCTGAGGCCACTTATCCAGTCCCCCATGCTATATAATAATGCTTTCCACTGAAACACTGTTATTGCCTACTAATAAATCATATGATCACATTTGGTTGTTGGTAATTATGGCTCAGGCGCTTGTAAAACTTACATTTCATAAACTCTCCAGATGAAGTCTATGTGGTTTCGAAGCCATTTAAAAGCCTTTCTCATGTTAAAGGAGAAAAATGTAATATATTTACTGTACTAAATCACGAAATAACTATGATGTGTCATCAGAGATTAAGGAAACATGCCAAGTATAAATACTGGCTATTATGACTACGACACTACAGTCAGCATGTCCTCCTTTTATAATTTTGTGTAATAATCTTTTACGCAGAAAGCAACTGAACTCCAACTCCAGTGTGTGTATTTTCAGAGCAGTGGGCTTTTGTTTCAGGATAACAGGCTGAGCTTTACATTGAAAGACAACTGACAGTTATAAACAGCTGAACAACTTACAGTGTAGGACTCGTCGTAGCTTGTCATTGTCAAAGTATAATGTGCTCTTCTTGTGCACATGTAGGTTCAGTGGCACTGCATCCTGCAGGCAACCTGCCCTTGCTTTGAGCTTGGGGAGGAGGGGGTGGGAGAAAACAACTTGCCCCAGTATTTTAAAATATTTTGGACTGCAGAACCTGTGTTACACTTGTCACCTTTAAAGGTAACCTATGGAGTCACTCAATCACTACTCTCTACACTAGTCTCTGTGCCGTTAATTACGTCACTGGTGCTGTTTTTCATTGAGTGCAATACTCGTGGTATATAGCTCTGGTTAGTGACCATCAGTTGTACACTATTTTCCGTATGTATTGTGGGATACTTTGAGTCTACTATATAGGGTACAATAATTCTCACTGTACCATCTGAGAGATACACAAAATGGCAAAGACACTATATAGCGGACTAAATCGTGAGTAGTGAGTGAAGTAACCATGAGCAGTGTGTATCATCTGTGGGCAGTGGGGGTTTTAATTTAAATAATTGAAATCAAAGTCAAGATCGCCAATTTTCACATTGAAAAAAACAACAACGAAAAAAACAAAACAGCTGGAATCTTCGATTTGCTATCCATCGTCACTACATTTATCTTGCAGTTAGCTTAGTGTTTCCGCTGTTAACATTTATCCCTGGTATGGTGCGTTTCACACGACTCTGCTATTAAGAATGTGGGAGGACGTTTAAGAAATGTTGCATGAACAGGTACTTCTGTGACAGCAAACACATACATACAGTAACCATTATTATATGCTCATCTAGCCACAATACAGCTGACTAAACTAAGTTTCCTTCCCCTCATAGCACGAAGCACTTTCACTTCTGTGACTGCAGCATCCTGCAGGCACCACTCCACTTTTCACAACAAACACGCTGTATCACCTCAAAGAATTCAAAGGGGGGCTGGTTTTACAGGTGAGAAAAATCAAGCTGTTGTTGTGAAGTATCCCACTGTCATTTAGTTGGTCTTCATTTTCTTTTTGTGTTTAAACGTTTGTTCCCAGTAGACTGGTGACACGAGTTATCATTAGAAGGATTTGAAAATGTAAATGACAGTTGTCAGGGTATTGAAGCATGGATCTATGAATCAAAAATTAAATGGAATTGTGACCTTAAAACCGAAAGTGAAATAGAATTGTGTCACCCCCCGGGTGCAGGCGCATGTTCGCTCAAGTGTGCATCCACATGATACAAACAAAATGGGAGCTGACTCTTAAAAACATTTGGTCCAAAACTCCACAGGGCTCATTTAATTATTATTTTTTTGATGGAAAAGATGGAGAGGGCTACATTTATCACACCATCTACAGCAGGATACTGGGGCCTAAATAGATTCTACAGTTAAAGGGTGAAAGTACTGACACAGCTTTGCTCAACAGCAATAAAATAATGAGCAGTAATTAAAGTGACCCTTCCTACCCTAGAGAAACGATTCCTGTGGGACTCTGGCTAAAAGCAGAGTTTGTGTCTGTGTGTGATACAGTGCTGAACAGTACATTTAGAGCTCTGCATGACAGGAAGTGGTCGGGGCCCGAGTCCCCTCTGCTCCACACTGCAGCACTGTCTATCTGTGCGTGTCTACAGCCCAAACGTCCCTTAATGGTGTTTACACAAGCAGACATCTGGAGTAATCAGAAAACCCATGACAAAACAGTCCACATCCCGCCAGAGCAGTGAGAGTGAAAAAGAGGATCAGAGTGTGACTGAAGACAGAAAGACACAGTGAAAGAGGGTGAGAAAAAGAGACGTATGAATTAAGGATGAAAGCTGGAAGTATGCTAGCTGCACTGAGATAAATGAAGGATGAAAATGAGATAAAGACAGATTTTAAAAGGCTTCTTACATCTTCATCCAGGTTGGTCTGCTCCAGGTCTATCACCTTAAACTGGACCCTCTTCAAAATCTCTTCCAGAGACTCACATGCTTTGTAGTCCAGCTTCTCACCTGAAGACACACACACCCATCTGATTTTCAGCAGCACATAAGGCGTACTTGTTGTTGCATGAAATAAAGTGGATAAAATATGTAAACTGAATCTCCCAACATGCAGAAGTCTTAGCATCTGTTGATTCCCACAAGTTAAATTTATAGCCTTGACTAAGACTGTTGTTTCGGTTCTTACCTTTTAGATCTAAGCATTCATTTCGCTGTGTCAGGTCTTTCAGTTCCTACAGAGACAACAAAAAAAAAAAGCGGCGTCAGTAAGAGTTCAGCTGGTATATTACCCCGTGGAAGCAACTTTGCTCCTCACGTGTTTAAACTTTCACATCAACATTCAATAAATTAGTACTGGTGATAAAACACAGATCTCAAACACAACCACTGTAGAGCCTGATGTGTGCAGCTTTTCACCCCACAGCTGATTGCTTCTGCTTGTACTATTCCTCCCTGAAACATTTTGAACAGATCTGCTGACCAAATAGAGCAGGACATGTCTGTGTTATCAAGAATAATAAAACAGATTTCTTGGTGTGATAATAGACTCCCAAATCTCCTGGAAACCTCATACAACATGTACAAGCAAAGTTGGCAAAGAGCATTGCAGTTCTGGGCAAAGCTAGACAAACTGGATTATAAAGCATTGTACACTCCGTACTGCTCTCTAGTATCACTATGTTTAAATTATTGAGTAGAGGTATGGGGAATCGCCTACAAAAGCACCTTACAACCATTATGCATACTGCAAAAAAGAGCCAAAAGCAAAACAAACAAAGTTAGATATTGGGAACACACTAATAACCTGTTTTTAAAGTCACATACATCGAAATTTGTGGATCTGGTGGAATTTAAAACTGCACAAATTACATACAAAACAAGAAATAACTTACTTTCTGGCAAACTACAAAAAATGTTTTTGGACAGAGTGGGGAGGGTTTAATATTAGAGGAAAATTAAATTTGAAACAACATTGTTTTTTCACCACTCTTAAGGTACAGAAATAAGGAAATGTACTATAGAGCACATAAAGGATCATGCTGTTCTTCTCAGTTTTCTCTTTTCACATACTTTATTATGGGGTTTTATGAAGAGCACAGTGGTGTAATTGGGGTGGATTGATTATGGATGGATTAGCATAGATAAAGGGTAGGGTTGGACAATAATGTTGCTTCTTCCTACTCCTTTTCAGACGTCAAATGTTAATTTATATTTCTCATTCATTATTTATTGTTTGCTTGTTTCTGGGTTTTTTTTCCTACACAAATATTTTATTTTTTTAAATGTTTAAAATAAATCAAATCAAGAATTGCACCACAACTTGGCAACAAATACATTACATTTCCTACAGCTGCTTCACAATAAAAGCCTCTGCTTGGTTCACCGGTGGGAAAAATTGAAGCAGCAGCAGGAAATATTTGGTTCGCATCAGCAGTAACATCCCTTTTTTGAATCAGCAGCACAGCCACATGTGTTGAGTCACCACCTTAGTGCAAGACACAGCTTTTTTTTTGGAGGGGAGTTCCAGGTTGGCTGCGGTCGACCCGGCCCATTGACATAAATAAAGATGGACACTGTGTCTCCACTTCCTTCTACTGCAAAAAAATGAAGACAAAATATCCTGGATATGAGTGCTGCTATCTTGCGCTAGTGCTGTCATACGGAAAGTCTGCGCAATAGTGATCAGGGTTGGAGTCATGCTTTTGAGTTCCTGTCCATATACCCGACTCAATCGCCAGCAGGGCTCAGCTGTCAATCATGGTGTGAAATCCCTTTTCCAACTGTCCTATCTGCTAAAATGAAGGGGCGGGGTTTATGACCTATACTGCAGCCAGTCACCAGGTGGCGACCGAGATGTTTTAGCTTTTTGAGAAGCTGTCATGTTGTTCATCTCTATATATGTTAATGTCCCTGTTCCTTATTTGCATTTTGAGGTATGGGCTATTTTATGCAAATCAGGGGTTTTCAAGCGTGACTCACCACCTCTGGAAGAGAGAACTTTTAAAGGGACAGTGTATCCCAGATATCAGGCGTAGAGATAATGTCCGGTGTCTGTCAAATATAATGGCACTCGGCTTGTGGTGCTAAAAGCACTGAAAACAAAAATTAATCTGAAAAATTCATCAGCGATGTCCTTTTCCAGAAATCATGACCTGGATACTCAAGATAATCCATAGACCTTGTAGTGAACAGTTTCATGTAGGAACTACTTTCTTTCTATTAGATTCCACTGTAGAAAATTGTCCAGACATGAAACTGCTGACAACAAGGTCTGTGGATTATCTTGAGTAACTGGTTCATGATTTCTTGAAAGACAATGGTGTTGAATTTTCCACTGTATTTCTTCGGCGCTTTGAGCACCAAGTCCCATTATATCGAGACAGAGGCAGACATCTCTTCGGCTGGTATCTCTAAAACTCTGCAACTCACATTAAAATGAGCAGCACTACTGTCCGGAGGAAAAATATATCTTTTGATTTTAGGGTGAACTGCATGGCTAAACTAAAAGAAATCCGGGACCAGACAGCCCATGAGTGAGCGTTCATCCAATCAGGTGCAGCAAGTGTGCTGGTGTAAGAGGGTGTAGCCTGTTGTTGTTCTGGCATCCATTGATCTTAATCGATACATTGATGCAATGTTCAACAATCCAATAAGATTGATGCAAATTCCCATGGCACGTTTGTGTCGCAAATGTCTGGAAGGGTTCAGTCATGAAACTGTCGAATCATAATTTATTTATTTTTTTAGTTATTTTAGTTTAGTGTTAGTTTTGGTGACTTAACATAAATGTAACTGATTGTGTTAAATGTACGTATGATATCTGATATTGATCACCTGCCCCAGGACTGAACTGAAATCATATCATTGCAGATATCAGCAAATATTGTATCGTTGTCTAAGTAATCAATATAATATTGTGTTGTGATGAAACTTTGACACGCCTTGCCTCCATGGCCTAAATGTGCCTTGACTGTTCAAACTGTGCGCCCATTTTATGTGCCACTTGATTTTTTTAACCCGAGCGTGTACAGCTGTCCGTCTGTCTGTGTTCAACTTGACTATGTCATCTATCCTGTGATGTAGTCCGACACCAATGCATCACAGATCAAAAGGTGTAAAGATATTTAACCTCTTGCCCTGGTAAAACACCCAACCACCCACTCAAACACAAAAACATAGTGTGCTGCCATCGAAACTATGTACCAGCAAATCCCTCTCTCTAGTTGGCTGCCCGGCCCATTCAGCATGAACCCGATAACCTCTGCCCTCGTGCCACACTGCCATAACTTATGTGTGTGTGCGTCTGAACATACTGACGATGGTTTAGTTGCATTGTGGGTTCATGGCCTCCTGCATGACTCAACAGGTCCCTAAACATGATGAGGTTATGTGACAAATGCCACATGTAAAAAGCTGTAAAGTCACAATACAAACAGGAGGAAACACTGTGACGCTAAATAACTCACTGCAGTAGCTATAAAGATAAATCAGCTGTGAAACCGACTGAACCACTTTCTCTGGGTAGCATAATATGAAACATTTCCAACAGTATTTTCTCAGTGCTTTTGGATTTAATTCAAAAACTCTGGATCCTCAGCATCCAGATGGTGTTAGCTATGTAAACAAAGGCACACACACATTTTAAAGGATTTAACAGCAAGGCAGTCCTCGCCTACAATTAACATGGGCACCTGTCAGTGAGAATGACTTTATCAGTGTAAATACCTCTCTGACAGGGCTGCCAGAGCCCAAAAATAGTGCATGACGCACACTGTGCCTCTGCACGAGTGGTGGAATGGGCGTGTGTGTGAGTTGTGGGAGGACTACATCGAGCTACAGATTCCCTCTCTGATTTTGCTCATTAAATTCTGTGATGGTTCTTGCTGTGCCTCTGATAACATGCATTTGCAGTGGTTGCATTAGTGTGTTTTACAAGACTGAAGTATGTTTTAGTCAAATTATCCTCTACAAAATGTTCTATTGGCCTTAAGTCTATAAAGAAATGTGACAACTGGGTGTCTCAGAAAATGACAGGTGGAGATGTCTAATGATAATATGTCTGTGCTGAACCTTTTCCATCCTTCCCTCCCTATCACAGACCCATTTTTGTCATTTGGGAGGAGGTATGGTGTCTTTAGGGAGAGAAAGCTGGTGGGAACCTAAGGATGTTTTTAAACACATTGTTGTGATTTTGCAGCTCAATACTGTTTGTCAGGTTTTTCTAGTCACAAACCTGTATTAAATATAATGTTTTCTTTAGGCACCTATTTAAATTTTGAAAGTTTGTAGAGTGTTGAAGTGCTTCACACATTTTGATGGAAGTATACGATGAGCATTCCCATGCTCTATTACGCAACTAATACTTATTTTCATCGTTGATTATTTTCACTATTAATCGATTACGTTTGGTCATAAATTGAAGTGAAAAATGTCAATCAGTGTTGGGTGTCTACAGAACCCACTTTCATTCAGATATCTTGAAGTGAGAACTCAAGGGACCCTTTTGAAAATGGACATGCCAGTTTTATCCTCACCAAAATCTAGTTTTACACTGGAGCGTTATTTAGCCCCCTCGCAGACGATCTGCATATTCTATTTATATTGCATAATAGGGAACCACTTGTCCTTGAGGCAATCGCAGCAGCAGAAATGTGACACATGGTTACCAAGAGTCCAGGTCTCAAGCCTCTTGTGGGAGTTACTGTAGAGCAGGCATTTGACATGCAGCTGCTAAATAGTGACCCTTATAAAACACACAGACACAAACAACTGGGCAGAAATGTACATAACCTGTAGGGCCTCTGGCAAGCCGCCACGTGTACAGTGCAGTTGGACTTAATAAAGAAAGCATTTAGAGTGAAAGTAGAAAAACCAGTAAACGGCTGAGCTCCTCTTGCAAACCTCCCTTTCACTGATCAGCCATTTGGTCTGACTGGCTTGTTTATGTGGCTGGTTACTGCAAGGATGACTAAGCAGAAATGAGAGGGGGCGGTTATGAACCAAAAGACTACAGAGGTAGGGAGGGATGGAGAGCAGCCAGACATTGCAAACATGAGCAATCACGAAAAAGGAGAATATGATGAAGGGAAGGTGGGACACCTCTGTGAAGACCAGGACTCCCAGTGGAAATGTACCCAGACTGTAGGACTAAATGAAGCTCACAGGAGCAGCATCAGCTTAGCACAGAGATGTGCATTTCCACAAGTAGCTGAGATCTTAACCAAACTTCTTTCTCTCAGCTGACCAGGCGTGTGGGGATTTCTTTGCAGAGTCTCTTGAATCACAAATGCGTTTCCATCTGGGGCTCACTTTACTTCAACATCATCACTCACACATGGAGACACACCTGCAGGTACAAATGTGCAAAGCTCCAGTGGGGAGGCCCGGTTAAGGGTTTTATGAGTGTGCACTGCAGTGACTGTGCGACAGAGCAAACAGGAGAAAGTGCTAATGTGTCCATCCTGCAAAGGCTAGCACTGCCAACTGCTCCATCAGCCCGTCAGTCTGACTGGAGGGGAATCGGTTTGGTGACGGGACGTTCCCACACAAACACAATCAGAGAGACAGTCAGGCACCTAGATGTTTGCATATACAGACTATCAGCAACACCAGATCAAAATAAAACTTCCATTATTGTTCCAGGTTACAGGCCATTATTTCTCTCTTGACACGTTCACATGAAACATATTGCTTTCTGACGCATTATCATATTGCCAGCAGTCATTTCTCACATGGTCAGTTTTATTGTCTATCGGCAGGACAAACACCACTTAGTCTCCCCTCAGGCCCAGTGCTCCAAATTAAGGATGTCCCATTGTCCTGAGGACAACAAAAATAGCATCTGTGGGGCTCAACAATAAGGACTGCCTACTTGCCAGGGTCAAATAAAATGCCACATTGGACAAGTAAATCTTGGAACTCACTTGCACGACTTGAAAAACGTTATAAAAGAATTCAATTTTCTTGGTAATTGGTTAATGGTTAAAGTTATGTAAAATGGCAGAAAATGCTGTTTTCGACCTATCAAATATAGAAATTTCCCATTTTTCTTTGTTTATTATCATATCAAATTGAATTTTAGACTGACAAAATGAGATTGATTGATAAAATTTTTCAGACATTGAAGACATTTTTCAGACATTGTATCCCCAGATTAAACATGACAGTCAACTTTAGCCTTTGATGTTATTTGATAACTACTAATAAATAAAACAATTTGTACAGGGAAAAGAAAAAAAATGACTTTGGGCGAGTGATAAAAAACACTACCCTGACATGGGACACAGATGTTGTATCTGGGACAGCAGAAAAACTTTTAATTACAAAAATGTCAGAGCAAACAGGCATCATTTAAATAAACTGACTATATATTGGGAATCTAAATGGTTACTTTCTTGTGTGAAAAACTTTTTTGTGTGTGGAAAAACTTAATATAGTGACTAACAATCCTAGAACACATCTAAATGACTGCTGTCGTACTATTAACATTAATTCATGGTCACTCATTTAGGTGTATTTTTTGACGTGCACCCGGGAACCTGTATAGCTAAACAAATGACTCAAAGCTAAATCTTCACTCGCCCCACAAAACATCTGTGTGACATCTAAGTAATCATCATATGATGTAGAGATACAATATTAGTTACTCATTACCGCTGCATGTGTATATAAGTTTACATTCATAGTAATTTTTTTGAAAAATATGCAGTGTTACATTTCATTGCATCTTTGTAGAAGTTTTACCTCAGAGAAGATGTATCCATCAAGCCAGCAACAGTAGACCTGAGGGCAGCTGAGTCTGTGCTTTCCTAATCTTGGTATCTTTCCTAATCTTCCAATGTATTCCCACATGTCTACAGATTCTGCACTCGTATGTCGATACCTGTTTAGACTAAGATTCTACCCACATGTTGCACCTTTGGTAAGTTCAGTGAGGCCTGTAATATTTGGATAACAATTGAACAGTGTAAAACTGTTAATATGCAGTGTTACTCAAGGCTGCTTTGTCATCATTTCTGTGCCAGAAAATTTGCATGTGTTAATGCAGCTGCACCATATTGGTCAGTACATGTGTTCTGTTAGTGTTGTCTTACATGTCATCTGATGTGTAGTGTATGACAGCATCTAAATCACAGCACTATATGTAATTGTGTACAGCTGATTGTACTTGTCTTAAGGAAAGGTTTAATCAGCAGCAATTTCAGAATGAAAAAAAGAAAGAACTTTGGGAGAATGTTTTTAAAGTCTTGGACAGCTGAAAGTCGAATGGCGAGGCAGAATAACGGCCCAACATTCCCACCTCTACACAACTACACAAAAACACTTCTTATATTCAGTACAAACAACTCCCACGTGACATGAAGAAACATATGAACATGTTAACAATCTCAATACAGATCAAGCACGTGCACCGATTCACATACAAAGGCACAAGGTCGGTAGAAATATAAAAACAGCCCTGAGGCTTCCCCCACTGGATTTGAAGAACTGCTTATGCAGAGGGATTATGGGACACATGACTGTGCTGGCTAACCCACAAGAGAAGGCAGGAGAAAAAAAAGACACGAAACACTCGTCTGCCTGTTGGGATGTAAGAACCACCCTTGTTGAAAAAGGAAAAAGGCCCACCTCGACTGGATACTATCATAGCACTTGTCCAGAGTCATGCCGTGCCCTTAAAACCAACAGGCTTTTGAAGTGTTTTTCATCACTAGAAGAAAAGGTTCAGGATGTAATTCTTGTAACTAAATTTTGTTCAACCTCACGGACAGCAACCTTCACAATTACAAAGAACTTTTGGGTGGAGCTACCAAGACTTCCTAACCGTTCCCAGCCAGCTTGTCCAGCTCCAGACTGTACAGCATAATGCTGCCACAACTGGACCAGTTTATTATGTGTTATATAGTCTTAAGATATATGTTGTTGTTTATACCCAGCCGTTTTCAACTTGCACATATAGTACTCTTGTTATGGACTTGGCCAACGCCTGCCCCATGTGACAAACCCTGCTGAGTGTTTTGCATGTATGTAAAATAGAATATATAGTCCCCCAGTGTGCCGAAATGCCGCCCATTGTACCTTCTAGTTGGCATCCCGATGACCGCGAATGGAGGGATGCTCAGTCTCGGCAGCAATTTTGTCACAGCAAACAACATATATTCAGCCAAGTTGTTGCTCAATGTGAGCAGCATGCCCCCGTGTCTCTACTTGCGTACATTATGTACTTGTGAGCACAATACACTCTCATGTTGGAGCTTTTGCCACCACAAAGCAGCCGCTGGCAGCTTCATGACAGCAGTGTTTGTAGTGTCAAGGACTGCAGTACAGGGGAATTGGCCACATCAAATTGGAGTGAAAAAGGAGCAAAAAGCAGGAGCTCAGCAGCAGGGTAGGGTTGTGATGGCTTTCCACTCTGCCAAGGGATTTAAGAGGGGATTATGACGTTCCACTAGAGGTGGCAAATAACATAATTTCATGTAGAAACGGCCCTTCTCATTCATCACCTGTTCTCTGACATTGTTTGCTGAATTTCAGCACTTCCTCATTGGGTGAAATGGATATTTTCCAAAAAAGGGACACAAATCTAGAGAGACTACACTCCAGGGGCCAGTCTATTAGGTATACCTGGCTAAAACTAATACAGTCTAATATAACAGGCCTGAAATAATACCCTCATGAGGGTTATAGTACTCAGTTTATGTTGAAACTATGGTTATTTTGCTGGCTGCAATTTTAACGGCTGTTGAATTGTAGTGCATTATACTGACAGATGTTTATTATATATTATAGGAAAAAATATAGAAATATAGGTGTTTAAGTGTAGCTAATAAACTGGCAACTGAGTGTATATTGCCAATTTTACAACACTGTTTCTGTGTGATACGTCTGTTGATCTGTTTGTGTTAAGCTGCACCTCACCTGTATCTGTTTGAGCACTTTGGGAATGGGTTTACAGTTGAGTTTCTGACAGGCCTGTTTGTAGGAAGAGAGGATCTCCTCCACCGTCACATTCTGAGCTGCAAAACACAGAAAATGACAAAGGTTAGGATTGCTTTTATTGCTTTGTTGCTTTGAGCACATCTGTCAATCTCAAGAAGGTAAACACAAGCTCACACACACACGCATACAAAAGAATCAGATGAGAGAAAATCTACACCAATAACATCACAATCATGTCTTTTTTTTTTAAATAGGAAAAAGAAGCTCTGCACAGCTCTGATGGCTGATCTGACAGGTGCTCTTTAGTGAGTAAGCCTTGGAAAAAACTAAGGCACTTTGTCTTGAAATAACACTTTAAATGTATTCTTCAAGCACAGGCAAACAAACAGACCTCCACATAATGATTCTAGGTTTTCTTTGAGGTCCCCGAGCCTGATGAAGATCAGGACACTGATGAGGACGGAGGTCAGCGACCCAGATGAAGACCTACAGTCGAGTAGGTGTGTTTGTTTGACTGTGCTCAATTTAGAATACCTTAGGTTTTTCCAATCATGTTTTTGCTCACCTCCCTTAATATTGTCTGATATCTGTTGACAATCTTTGTTTATTATATTTGCATTTATTTCTACATAATACAGCTGCACACTGAGCACACTTACTATACATGCATTAAAGCTAATAATCCAATTTATCCATGTGTGACAGCTTAAGTGCATGGCAGCTTTCATCCTTTAATATTTTGTATTATGAGTCAGGAAGTTTGGGACAGGATTTAGACAGGTTTTCTTCATCTGCAGTTCAAACACACCACAGTTGCAATATAACCCTGAAATCCATGCAAAATGTTTTTAATCCAGAGCGGTTCTGCTCACATCACTTGCTGGCACATGTTGTCATATCATGACACTGAGGTGTCTGTGCGAACAGAGCAACAAATTGAAATGGTGACTTTCTGACAATTACCATTTGCAGAGCAAACAAGTATCTGAAATGTACTGGGTTTTTAGATGGTTGCATGCACCATTTAATATCAAGTAAGACTTCCTGGATTTTGTTTTTTGGATTGGACTTTAGTTGGATCTTCCCTGATGCCCATCTTGCATATCAGCCAAGAATATCTCTACACAACTCGTGCAAATTATCAACATGATGAAATCTCAGACTGTCTGGATCTTACTTCCAAAACGGTCTCTTTTAATGTGACCTCTTTGTGAGTGTGCCTTGGGGAGCACTCTCTTGATAGAGAGGATCAGAAATCGTAACCCCTTTAAGGGCTCCCCTACTTAAGTCAGCAAAAAGGACGTATTGTTCTTGGTGTGTGTGTGGGTCAGCCGCTGCTGCCTTCCCAGACTGTTGCGGAGGCTAACTCCAGTCAGATGACTGGGCAACATTCAAACTCACTGTTCTGGCTGAGAGACTCTGCTGAGAGATGAAGTGAGGCACTGACAGACAAAAATAATGACAGAAGCAAACACACAAAAAGGAAAAAAATGTGAATGTGTGCAGGAATTCAGAAAGATGAGGACATAACCGTTGATTAAGACAAATAGGATGATATGCATTCTACTACCACTTGACTTATTTCACACTCTGTGTATAAGTAATGTATACAGATAAACACATTCACAGTAAGTAGTGCATGCTGATGCAGACAGAACGTGTGCCTATGCTTCAGCTGTATTAACATATGGGGCTGGCATGTGTGTGTGTGAATCTGACTGTGCTGCAGTCAGCATTTTCTCCAAGGTGAGAATTTGTCCGCTTCACTTTTCGGTTGTCTCCATCTCCTCTCTCCTTTGTTTCCCACAGTGTCCCTCATCAGTTTAACTCATGTTATCAAGTTCAACACCCACCCGTCTGTACAACATAGTGACAGAACAGACCGGACGAACCAGCATTACTAAAATAATAATAGAATAGTTTCAGTATCGACCTCATTAGCAGCTCCAGTAATGTACAGATCTGGATGGTTGAATCTAAATGTCTATATGTTTGCTCAAGCACAGGCCTGAATGAATAACCTGCTTGTGGGACAAAGAGGCAGTTTAATACCTGCATGAGCAGCCATGCATGTCTGACCAACAGTGTTATTCACCATCTCAATGAAACGTACATGGCTGAAAATACTACAAGAGGCGAAACTGCGGTTAGTCTGAAGGAATGGTGTGTGTGAGACTAAATGAAAGAGCAAGTCAGTGCCACATGAATATAATGAGAACGACCACAACACATCTTTGACTTGTTTTGAGACCCAGACCAGACATCCACTCGAACGGAAACCAGTTGAATCTTGGAACTGAATGTACTGTACATGCAGACACACATAAAAACTCACTAAAGCTGGTCAGATGAGGACAAGGTACAGACAATTCTATGTAGGTTCAAGACTCAGAATTATGTATACAGACTCTTATAACCCACTTACACTTTTACTTACTTGTAAAAGGCATGCATTCACACGGTTGTGTCTGATAATTTTTAATCATTGTGAAATTGTGCGCACATGCCTAATTTCTCCACATCCAGCAGTGACTTTGACAGGTATGCATCCTGCCTCTCTAATGCTGAAATGATGCAGTAAAACCAACCTGTTTTTTCCCTAATAAGGATACATTAATCAGTGATATAGAAGATGACCATGTCGTCGTACTCAGGTTTCACCTGGTTGCTGCTGAGGGGTAGTTACTTTTAATCTATAGGTGAACCGCAGCACGCTTGGTTATGCTGCTCAGTCATAAAGTGTGTAGCTCAGGTTACATACAGAGGCTGTGTGTTGTGTTTGCTGCCACAGAAAAGAAATAAAAAGTCTTTGTTTATCGAACATTACTATGGTGCCGTTGGTATAGACTGTGAACAGCTAACATTACTTAGGTAGCAGCTGCAAGTCAGGCTAAAGACAATTAAAACAGCCTAAAGGCATCTCCCAGATACTTTGATGAGCTGTAGAGTAACATGGCCAGATGACTGATCATTTTCCCACCACAGGGAGAAAAAAGAAAAATCACAGTGACTCGTAGCTGCTAACCAGCTAGCTCACTTTCACAACAAACACATTAGACCCTGTCAAACTCACAGGTTACTCACAAAGCCACCTTTAGTAAAGGGGAAGGCTTGTCCTTTAACGCACAGGCTATAGGTATGTAGGTCCACTACTGAGGCAAAAGTATTAATAGCAACCCCACAATATCCCACTATAAATAAAAGTTCTGCATTTTAAACTTTAATTAATTAAAATCAAGTATTATAGCAAAATGTACTTGAAGTGTCAAAAGAACATGTAGCATTACTCATTGTGCAGTGAAATGGTTCCAGTGTTTTAATATTATATATGATGTTTTTAGATTAATATTACAGCTTCATTAATGTGTATGTTGCATTTTACTGTTGTAGATGTTTAAGGTTTTAAGCACAAATTAAACCAAAATTATAGCCATATAACATCAAACATGATTTTAATAATACAATTTATCAAAAAAAATAAAAAAATAAATAAAATAAATAAAAATAAAAATAAAAATTGGGGACCCAATCAATTTCCCACGCACCTACTCAAATGACCTGGGGGTGGAAACCTATAAACATCACTGATAGCCATGGATGATCAAAAATTTACCATTTATCAACTGTTTACATTGTGAATATATGACTGCTTCGCATGTCTTTAGACGTGTGAGAGAGCGAGAGAGAAGAAACAAAATTTCACTCAGTTTGAGATTAAAATGTTTGTTGATGTGGTGGAGACAACTTGCTGATATGATCATGACTGCGTGATAGTATCAGACAAATACATTCACAGTAAGCAGTGTCTGCCCCATTTTCTGACAATTCAGAACGCTCAGTTCCCTATGCAATGCAATCCTTGTCACTGTGCTACCTCTGTGTACAGCTGTATGATTACAGCCAAAATTATATCAATAACTGAGATCATGATTATTTATCACAGTTATTCATTAACTTTAAGAAGAAGTTATTTTTTTTTGCATTTTCACATTTAAATAACAGAGCACGGCTTTCAGTTCATGTTGCCCTACATTGCTGCTAATGAACAAATCTGTGCATCAAAATAAGACTGGTCCTTATTCACAGAGTAACTTCTAAAAGCACAATATAAATAAAATTGTAAACTTTTTATTCAGAATTAACAGCACTGCTTTTGCATGACATTGTGCTTCGTTCATCCAATGACACACTGCACAAGGTCAGGGATTCAGTTAGGTAACGCTAACAACATTATTCTTCATGGTCTTCATGCATTCATCGTACTGCAGTTTGTGTTGTTCAACCACCTGAAAAAACAAGGTAGTTCTGTTGCTTTGCAGTACAGACAAAACTCCCAACTGTATCCATAGAACAAAAGGGACTGGAGCGCAGTGATTAATTCACAGCCTTTAACTGTGCAAACATACTGATCTTGCAACACTACTGTGTCTTCAGAGTCTCAGAGTCATTCAGCAGCATTTTGCTGAATGATACATGGAGATCCCCTGTTTCTACAAGTCCACGCACTCTTTGCATATGATTTGTTCTTGCTTAACATCATTTGCCCCGAATCTGAAATATATCCAAACAATGGAAGATGATCCGTTTCAAGGGACTAGCACTTCACCTCCTGCTCCAGACATTTGATTTTCGTTTCGTCTCTGTTTCTAGAGTAGCCCTTCAACTCTGGACTGCCAATGCAAAATCCAGGAAATTTTGCACAGGTTGCTGCTGCAAGGTGGTTGGTTGTTTAGGAAGTGCTTGATTTGATATGCAGTGAAATTTTCTATGAGCAGCAGAGCTAATGTTGGGCCCTCACACTAGTTGCCTTAGTTCCATTTTTGACATGTGGAAGAGAAAATAAAAGATGCTGCTCTTCACTGCATTACGTCTTCAGGTTGTATTTATTATTTTCTTTTTAAAACCCAACTAAGTTATGGACATGCGGTGCTGAGACAAAGACCCCTTTAAACCTAGCAACAATATCATCATCCATCATGATGTTTCACTGTGGTCTGTCCTCATTTGCCAACTTGGTAAACATCGCCCAACCCTAAGCGGAGCATGCGTTTTAAACATCAGTATCACAGTCAATCATGTTTAGTTAATTGCATAAAGCCAAAATTGTGACCGCGATTAAAATTCAAGTAATTGCACTGCCCTATCATGCTGTTGCAGGGCAGCTGCTTCACCTGAGTTTCAATGGGAGGACATAACATGCTGGAGGTTCGTGCTAACTCCTCCCTCTACTCTTCAGGCCTGACCAACTAGTAGGAACCACTGGTGCAGCAACAAGGAGGAGAGCTGTCTTCTGGCTTAAAACCTGCAAACACGACCAATTTTGTGTGTTAACCACATGACTTAACCAGTGGCTTTGCTACCGGGAATCGAACCCTGGGTTTTTGCTGTGGTGCATGGGAGCTTCACAACTGTCCAACCCATGTGCCCTTAAAAAAATTCCTTAGACTAATTAGTGCTGTACAATGAAGCCAACAACCACTTGCAGTACAACACTGCTGTTAAAAACAGAACAGGATGGTCTTTCATTACCTTCCAGTCTGAACTTCCATCACACCAGTATTCCTTTGAAACGTGCGCTAGGTTATGGAGGAGCCCGCCTGCCAAGCACTAAGAGGTCTATGTAAGATTACATTACATGTTCTTACTATTACAATGCCAGTTTATATGTGGGAAATGGTTTTGTGCATATGCATCATTTATGCATTTTGCCCTTGGCCTGAACTGTTAATACTCCAGCTCTATGATAATATACAGAATATCTTAGAAAAGAAGACTCAGATGTTAGGGCTAGGGCAACATGCTTATCTCCCAATTTGATGCTATCACGCTACTCTGGAGCCAATTCAATATATATTGCAATACTTAAGTACTGCAATTGTGCAAGTGTTGCAATTTAATATTTATTGACATTTTTATTTGCTTCTTAAACACTAGACCATGAGGAAAAGTTGAATCATAGGGACTGTATATCATGAATTCTATATCCAAACACAATGTGCATCACATGTCAGTCAGTCTTTTTTCAGCAGCATCACTGGTTTAGAGGATATTAAGGGAGTAAATACCATACCTTTTGAAGTAAACTATTATATTCAGCTGTTCCTGCTCAGGTTAGTAAATGATAATCTTTTTCATAAATCATAAGAAATATATGCATTACAGTATACTTATACATCATTTCATGCTAAGTACTTGAAGTAAAATGGGTCTATTTGTTAACATACTATGGCTCATGATTATGATGCTAATTTTCGTTAGTGTGTTAATAGAGTTTACCATTATTTGTTAGCATCACTACTGGAATAAGTGCTAGTTATTTCTATAGATTCAGCAATCCAAAAATCGATTCAATAGTTGTACAAAAAAAGGAATCACGATACTTCACAGAATTGATTTTCTCTTCCACCCTAAAAGACATGTTAGCTTTGTGTCGAAAGCAGGCCCTGTAACACATTACGGTTGAGGTCTGTACAGAGAGTTTAGTTAAGCAAAGAGATGGCACTAACTTTTTAAAATAAGTTCGCCTCTTTTCTGCCAAAACTGTGATTATTTTGGAGAGGATCTATGACTTTTTCTTAAAGTTCTACATCTTCTTTTACTCAGCCTTCCTGGTGTAAACTAGTCCTTAATAGAAAAAAAATGTTAAAAACTTGCTGCAGTGGTTTCATTCATTCATGCCACCTTCCAGGTTTTTGTTGGTATAAAATCTGTTGTAATTTAGTGCCACTCATTCCATCCAGATTTACATTTGTGCTTTTATCGACAAAAAATATCAGTGCACAGAACTGTGGATTTAACCTAAATGCCACTGCTGCAAGTGTGAGAGCCCTGTAAATGTGTACAGTACAGTGTGTACGTTCCAGTGAACACTGTGTCCTTGGAAAAGTGTTATTGTGCAAAGTCGCTGTGGAGCAAGTGTGTGTGTAAACACTTCCTGAGGGAAAGGTGGGGTTTGGGGTTGGGGGTGGGCGGAGGAGCTGGTGAGGGTCCCTCCATGCCTACTACACAGTATTTTCTCACATAGCTCATTAATTAGTTATAGAGAGGGAGAGATGAGCGAGACAAGAGACCCATTTCAAAATTAACACCATTTTATTTGTTTAACGAAAATGATCTAAAACTATGATTACTGTTACAAATCAAATAAAGCAGTGTAAGCCTAGATTGAATACATCAGCAAAAAGATTAACTATGAGCATGTGAAAGCAGGAAATGGTGAAGGAGAGAAAAGAAAACCAGCCGCAGAGAGCGACTGAAATGCTTGATGTTTCACAGAATTCAGAGATGCAAGCTTCAGCTCTGCAGGATCATTAAGAGCTGAGCTACAGCTGTTGCCTGCATTTCTGCTTGCTCCGTCTTTGTTTTATTGCACTCCCTCCAGTGCTGCTGGTACATGTATGGAGGGAGTGGCGATGAGGAGGTACGCAGAAGGGGGAGAGAGGGAGGGGAAAACTCTGCTCCATCTTTGGAAATCAGGATAAGAGGAAACAGAGAATATGCAGAAAGAAAAGACAAGATGTTTAGCTACAACTGATCACTGAATATATCATTTCTATCCAGTTTAAGAGGGTTGGATTTCACACACCCAAACCCCAACCCATACCCAGTCAATCAGCCCAGCATATGCAGAGTTCATCTGCAATTCATTATTATATTATTTCATAAATCCAAGTTAAGCAGTCAGGCATCCTAACTGCGCCATCCTAAATTTGTTCTGACCATCCCTTCGATAGACAAAAACCTGCTCTGCGTGTTGCACTGAAGGAAGAAAAAAATAAAGGGAAGGGCAGCTGCTTACCTAACACCTCAGATTGAGATTTCAGGCGTGGAGGGGGACAAGAGACGAATAAGAGACAAAAGAAAGTCCATCACCGCTTTGACTCAGTTAATCTGCTAAATGACACAAATGAGCAGCACGCCCCTTTTCTCTCTGTTATTGTTGTTGGCCACCATCCACTGTGCAAGAACACACACAACAAATCAGCTACTGCTGCCATCGCTGGCGGATGCTGCTACAACAGCACCTTGCCTGCTGACTCAGATCAACAGAGGTAAATTTAGCACTGTGGACTTTATGGTTAAGAATGATGATGAGCTTTTGACCACTATCTTTCTGGTGCAGATTTTGGCCATTAGTGGAGTAAACATTTTGAATACAGTGATCAGCAGAAGGCTGGAGCAAAAAAGTAACCCCACCAACATGTCACAATATACTGAAAATAGTCAAAAATGCTACATAGGTGCAAATAAGTGAATTAAATTGGTCAATTTATCACATCTCGCTAAATTGTTTTCCTCATTTCTAACCCTCTCCCTCGTGATTTAGAAGGAGTTGAAGGTAGTCAAAAGGAAATCGATGCACTCAAACCTAGGTGGTCCTGGGAGATCTGGAAATCAATTCAGTATAATCTTGTTTGTTGGGGGTATGGCCCTATTCAGGAAAAAAAAAC
Source organism: Lutjanus campechanus (assembly GCA_027495735.1). NCBI lineage: Eukaryota > Metazoa > Chordata > Actinopteri > Lutjaniformes > Lutjanidae > Lutjanus > Lutjanus campechanus. The sequence continues at coordinate 52,555 of JAJHUR010136373.1, read as the reverse complement.
AAAAAAAACACAAACATTTGGCTTTCAGTGGGAAACGGTACAATCAGAATTCATTCCCGGGTCAAATGTCTCTGCAGTAGTCATGGGTATTTATGAACTCCAGCTCTGATTGCTAATTTTTGTCCAATTTCCAGTGGAGGCAATGAGGGCTTGTTGCCTCTGCTGGTAACTTCTGTGAGTTTTCACATGTGCTGGCTTGGCATGACAGCGAGAGCGATTTGCATCAGGGCTACCTGGCTAACAGTGTGTATTTAAATGATGACATGCTTGTCTTGATTCGAGCGGCTGTAAAACAGTGTCACATTTCCAATAATCTCTGTGGAAATAATCTCAAAATAACTAAATTTGTCACTTTGTTAGCACAGAGACTACTACTATTATTATTACTTTCTCTCTATTTTTCTTTTATGTTTTCTTTTCATATTGTTGTGTGGCTGTTCTGTATGTGTATATAAAAACACACACACAAAAAAACTGTGGTACGTGTCATTTCCTATAGTTTTTTAACAGTAAAAGTCCCTAATATTTTGTTATTTAAAATTATTATGAAGCAGCACAATCATGAAATGTTGGGTTTTCATTAGCAGTAACTTAAAACAACTTGAAGCAGATAGCGGATACCTGAATGACCAAACAGGAACGTAGGAGAGAAACTAAACTTCACACCACAGAGATTCAGTTAGAAGGTACAAAAGTACTAAGAGCCGACAGATTGTTAAAAATGTCTTTCTCTCTGGTCTTTTGCACAGACAGTCAAGTCTGCATCCAATCTAGTCTTGCCTTTCTAGTGCAAAAAAACAAAACATAAAAGCACTAATTTTGGTGCATCATGATTATACACAATAAATGAGGAAATAGGATTTATCTTTACAAAGTTCTTTAATAATCCCTGTCTGTTTCATCTCTACCCTAACAAATTATGGCTCTGTTGCATCTGTGCTGCAGTACACAGCCTGTTGGATTGGTATCTTGGGGCGAGGGAAAACTGCAGGCAACAAGGGAGGTCTACCTGCCATGAATTATGAATCAATTACTTAAACTGAGCAACGGACAGAGCTGCAACAAGTACAGGCACATATGTTGAGGAGAGATCTGTATTTACAGTATGTCAAAGCTTTGTAAAGAAAACGTTTTGTGAGCAGATGTTCAGTCAGCTAATCCTGACACCTCCCTTTCATGCCTCAACTGTACCGGAGCTATAAAGCACAAGCAGAGGTAGAGGTTTTCAGTGGAAAATTAACATGGCACTTTACTTAAACAATGGCAGACTGACTAGTAAAACAATTACTGTACTGTACTGGCCTTTGTATTGGTTCATATCACCACTCATCAGCGCTGCATTTTAGCCTGTACTTGGTATTCAAGTTATAGAAAGATTTACTTGTAATCACTCTATCCATGCACTTGCAACTGGTAATTTTGGGCTTTCCCATTTGTTTCTGCTAGTATTTTGCCATCTGTAAGTAGTGCCTTTCAGTACAATGCAATTCAATACAACAACCATCCATTTTCTCAACTGCTTAACCTGTTTCAGGGTTAGGTTTCAGAGAGCTGGAGCCAATCCCAGCAGGTGCTAGGCAATGGGAAGTGTTCCCTCTGGACAGGTCACCAGTTCTCGACAGTGTCAGTCTACTCCATTAGAACAGCTTGTTGGACGGTCAAAAAGCTTCGGACTAGGTGGGTCTGTGTCCAACAACTTCTGTAACCTTCCAAAGCAAATCTGTAATTCACTCCCACTGCATGCTGTGATTGGCCAGCTGTCTGGGAGGGAAATGTTAACTGGATTTCAACTTCTTTCTCAAGCTCTCTTTTCTCATTCTTTACACAACTATTTCCATCACCTTTTGTGTTTAAAACCAAGTACAACACTATGAAAGCCCTCTGGGATTGTCTGAAAACATGCACCGTTATCCTTGCATTTAAACAGAATTGAATCTTCCCCCTGTCTATGATGGCCAGCTTTTCACTCCATCTCTCAATTAAACTGATCAATATCATAAGACAACTCTTGCTCCCTAAAACCCCCTTTCACACATTCACTGCAATTCTGCACTTATAAGAGCTGTATGAATGAACACAAATGTCTGCATTTTTTGGTCCCATTTTTTAACCCTGCCAGCTCCACGGTCCTCATGTCTGGGTGAGGCGCACGTGTGAAGAGCAGGGCAATGTTCGGAGCAAGTGGGGGGATGTGTTAACATTGCGCTGTGAGCAGCTGCTTGCCTGTGAAGCCACTGATAGCTTTGTTTTCATACGGACTGTCGGTCGATTAGTATCAGTCTACATAAGTCTATAACATTTTTTCATCTTTTTCCAGGATGGTGAAGTCATGGTGGGACGTGCCATTGCCATCCTGGGGAAAAATAATATCCGCTGCCGAGTCGGCACACTGGAGTCAGCTGATCCCCGCAGCTATCATCCTTCTCTGCTTCTATCACAGCTTATTAATTTTGAGACTGTGTATTGATATCAGTGCAAAAACAGTCATTATGGATGAGACCTCCTCCTTATTCTACAGGCGCCACCCCTCGCCTAAACCTTGCATATTTTTCTATCATGTGTGAACACGTCTGATGCGGACAATCTCCTAACACATGTTGCATCGGTGAAAGGGTGCATTCAGACAATGTCGGGGCCTGATTCTCAGGACATAGTTTAGAGCGCATATATGAAAACAGCTTCAATTGTAAAAATTGTAAATTTGTCTTAACTGTTGCTTTTGTGCTTATATATGCCTTTTGTGTTTTAAGTTACAAATAAACTTGCCTTTTCCAGTACTAGTAATGTCGAGTTCAAAGAAGTATATAATGTATGAAACGTATGATAAAACTGGTTCAGCTGATCACAGATGAGTTACCAACTAACACACATTCAGACAGCAAGAAATGCAATTGACGAGCATCCAAAGTCCATTAAATTCCTACAGAACTGAGCAACAAGCTCAGTCATGCCTGAACTTCTAATAGACACAAGTTGCCATCCCATTTCTGTGTTCCTTTGTTTCCCAGATTAAGCTACTTATTTTCACTTACATTCAATAATGCTACCTAATTAAATGCTGCCAATTCTTCGTGTCAGCTCATCAAACCAATGTTACATTGTGTCATTTATTTCTGATTCGCAATTAATGCTGCCAAACAAGTCTCTTGTCATGCAAGTATGACAACTCATCAAAAAAACATTATTAAAAGCAGCAGCTAAAAATACAAGACTTCTTCTCTCCTTTGTAGCTGCATATCATAACACTGCAGTCAAAGCCTCTGCCACCGCCCACAAAAGGTCACAGCAGATCGACCCACAGAGTGCCCACAGTGTGAGCGTGGGCTTTCGTGCCAGACTCAGTTTGTGCTCGACTTACTGGGACAGAGGAGTGGACTAGTGTATGGATACTGAACTGAACTGTTACCATCACCACAAAAGGCTGAAGGAGATATGGATCAGAACTTTTAATTTCTTCCTTCTGTGTAAATACTTACATTTTTTGAAGAGGCAGCTTTTAAAAGCTGTACTGTAGTGCTGCAGAGATGGCTGAGAAAACATGTTTGTTTAGTAGACTACAGCTGCAACAATAGTTATTTTCAATTAATTTGTTGATTATTTTCTCAACTAATTGATTAGTTGTTTTATCCCTAAAATGTCAGAAAATGGTGACACTGTTTCCCTAAGCACAAGGTGACGTTCTCAAATGTCCACAATCCAAACCTAAAAATAATATTCACATTTGAGTAACTGAAATGAGAGAATTTGGCTTTTTTTTAATGGCTCAAAACAACAAATCAATTATCAAAATAATTGCAGCATATTGACTGATCAACTAATTGTTGCATTTTAAGTTTTTTCAGTGAAAATGAAAATTGTAAAATGCAAAAATGATCATTCCCATTAATCTAGAATCTTGTCGCAGTCGCAATATCTGTCATAATAATCATAACATGATTTTTTTTTTTACCATATTGTGCAGCCCTACTTCTTAAGCCCAAAATTAAGGCAATCATTGCAAATAATTACTTTGCTATCAGTTTTGGACACTTCAAAAAACCTCAACACCACAGACACACTCACACCTACTGCACAACCGGTTGGAAACAACAGATATTACATTTTAAAGCCTTTAACGGCTGATACTTGATGATATAGAGATATAATCATCCCAGAATTAAACACTGCATGTAACAGTAGCACACAAGTTCTGCATTTCCTAGTGTGTGTATAATGCTTTAAAAAACAAGGGGAGGATGTAGGGCTGTGGGGATTTTAAAAGTTTGTAGAGGAGTTGAAGCTCTGCCTATTTTTTTTTTTTTTTTCTGTTATACATACTCACACCTGGCCAGTTTCTGCAAAAAGTGGCATGACCATCGCACTGCAAGTTCTGGAAAGTTACAAGAAATTGGGTGACAACTCCCTTCTTCCAAACTACTGAAAAGAGGTTTCAACTGCTTTCACACTTTTTCAAAAACATGAAAAGGAACATTTAAGGGCCTTAACTATTTTCTTAAGAAAGCCCTTTGATATGACTTGATGTTGAAGCCAAACCTTTAGGGCCTGTAAAAACCTGTGATTCGCATCTTCCAAGGTGCTGAAAAAGAGCTAGCACCTCACCCACCTAGAAGCTGCTATCATATAAAAACACTGAATAAATGTAGACAACCATCATTATCTTTGCACAGAAAAATCCTCCAATGTCGGCTCCTGCTCCACATTCGTACAACAAAATTATCATTTCAGAGATGTTGTTTACCGCACAGAATCAAGGATAAGTACAGAGTAAGGTTATCTGAATTGTTGAGAAGGGATTCAAGTGAAGTCTGACCCAATTTCTGTATATGTCAACGTCTGTTTATCGTCCTCGGCCTTACCATATTTGTACCTTCATTACCTTATTCTTTGTTGAGCTAACAAGAAACAAAGTGCAAATGCGCAGTCTAACTGGCACTGTGCTTTCTACCTTCACTCCAACAACACGGAGGAAACAAGCAAAGACAAGTGTTTGAATGTGTGTAGAGGAAGACACGACACTATTTGCAGAGACAGACAGACAACTGAGAGACTTGGCACAAAGAGAGGATTCCACTGAAAATGTTCGACCTGCATAATGTCTTGGATTTTCTCTGTTTGACTCGTCTGCACAGTCTGGTTTCACAAGTTAAGAATGATACAGCTTTTTCTGTGTGTGAAGCGCTTAAGAAAAAAAACTTTGGCAGAGAGTGGGAATGTGGCGAGGACTGTACCAGCCTCAGTCAGGCTACCGCAGATAAACACCTGCTGTCTGCACACATCTGGAGCTGCCTGGACGACGGCGGTTTCAGGAGAGAATAATGTTAAGTTACATAACAACAAACTAAGAGAGAGGATTGTGGTCGGAAAAGGTTGTCAGCCTGTTGACTGACCTAGATTATACTTGAATAAATTGTTATGTGGCAGCTATTACTACCTACAACAACTGACAACCCATTCTCTGGGAGGACTTATAACCTGGTGGGAGGGAAAACAATGTTCTTAAATGATAGAAAGTGTGATCATCACCTTAAGTTGATCTTTTTGAAGCCATTTATTAAGTCAAAAGGCCTGTAATAAACGGTTATGACAGAGACACCAGTGTTGACAGGTTACATGCTTCAAGAGGAAATACTTTCAAGCCAGCAGTTCCAAAGAAGTGCTCCAACAGAGAAAAGTGGACTCAGTGGAGCACTCAGCAACACATGGAGGCCATGTGTCTGACTGGCAGTGCTTTAAAGTTTAATCCACTGTGTTGCAGCTGATGGCTAAAATCTTCAGCAGTCTTCATGTGATTTGTTGCCCTTTTCACTGAAACCATCCAAGTTTGAGGGTGGTTTCACTTATCAGTTGGTCAGGTATTGTACCACTTGAATACTGTTTCATTCAGATGAAAATTGTGCATGTATAAAATGTCAAATTATGCTTATTCATTAGTTTGACATTCTCTATCCGCTCAATTAATCCTCTAGATGGTTTCAAAAAGGTTTCCCAAGTCCAAGAATTGAGAAAATTCAAACAATGCAGCTCTTCAACTAAGCGTGCATTCATACCCTTATCAGCTTAATATGACATTGCATCATTTTCTCTCTGTTTTTGGACACTACAAGTCCAAAAATGGTTCTGTTTGGGCTCTCTCCAGAGAGGATGAGTCTGACAACACAGGCTGAATGTTTTTAGCTTGCAAAGGGAAAACTGACTCTTAGGAAAACAATAACATAGTTACCAGGTTATTGGGCACCCCTAGCTAATACTAATGCATTCTAATATAACAGTCTTGCAATAAATCTGACCTTCATGAAGGTTATAACATTCAGTTTTTGTTTAAACTGTTTTAGAGAGCAGGGCAGGATTTATACCAAGGCCAAACCACCAATGCTATATTGCCCCTTCTTAGGGCTGGACGACGCAACAATATTATATCAATATTATGATATGAGATTAAATATTGTCTTAGATTTTGGATATCATTGTGATACAGCGCAAGTGTTGTCTTCTCCTAGTTTTCAAAGCTGCATTACAGTAAAGTCAAAAATATTGTTACATTTGATTTTGTCCAAATTACATCATGTTTGCCCTGTTTGAGAATTTATGTTATTTTGGAGAAAATGCACATTCCAAGATATTTAGCTTATATTGTGGAACAGCCCAAAAATATCAACATATTATTTAGAAGACATATCATCAAGTCCTGACGCTTCTACCCACATGGCTACTTATCATGTCCTGTTTTAAACTAACCGTTGTATGCTTATAAGAAAGTAGCGGATTTCCTCATGTAAAATACCAGGGACACACTGTCTACCTGAGCTATGTGTGTGTGTTTCTGAACCTCTTGTTTTTCATTTGGCACCCTTACTAACAGTTCAGAGTGGCCACACAGCCCATTTGAGCAGCGTGTCTCATGTACAGCTTCATCTACAGATTCAATATCTCACCTATTTTTTCAGCAGGTCTAAGAAGAAGTATAAAGTGTCAAAGGTTTGATAGTAATATTGATATCATACCAGCAACATGACACCTTTCACTACAGTTTCAGTGTTTATATCTGTAGAATATGTCACAGATATGGAAAAAAAGTTGGGTGAAGGGCAGTATTTCTCCGGTGCTCTCTCTCTCTGGATTATACTGATGCTGAACTGACAAGAAGACTGTCGACATGATGTCATTTACCTTGTGCAGAAAACAGAAACACTAACTGCTAAAGTATGATAAGGTTGTCTGATGCTGACTGCATTAGTTTGATTAATGGTTTACAGTCTAAAAATGTGTGCTTGTATTGATTAATGACTATGGCTTATCAGGCTAATAATGAGCTAATTGTACTAAAACTGTTTGTCTTTATACAATATAATTATCATTCATTATTATTGCACTATTGGTTTTGGCCTTGGTGCCCTACATTTTGGCTGCAATACCCAAATAAATTTGTAATTATCAAAGGCCAACGTGGCCTTGCCCTAAAAATGACTTACTTCCAGACCTGAGAAAGGTGTTAATTCAACTTTATGATCCTTTTAGAGGATGTAGTTTGTGGTGCTATTGAACTATACAGTATTATACAGAGGGGTGATTCTGTTGTTTTATTCATCTTGATGACAGTATTTACTCTACCCTCATGGATATAAATGAGGCTGACAAAAGCAAAATAAAAACACCTGTAGAAGTCTGTATAATGCAGTGCAATTCAACAGCACCACAAAGGGCAGCTAGGCTGTATTTAAACTCAGTACAGGTAATCACAGAGAGCAGGAGGTGGCCTAGTCGTTGTCCTGTTATTTCAGTGCGGATGGACAAGTACCTGAAAATACTGGTGAGGACGCATGTCGGTTTCACACATAAATGGCACTTTGACATTTACCTGGCTTACTGTGAACAAGTCTAAAGGGAAAACACGAAAATCACTTTAATTTTGAGGTGACAGTGTTTTCATAAGACAACAGCAACAATGTATGCGATAACATATCAAGTCTTAGGGCAATCGTCCAGAGATAGTTGTGGGTATGTTGGTGTTGCCAGTCCCCACTTAACATGCAAGTGCAAGTGTTCAAAATAGCCCCCGTCTCCCAGTCTCTAGTCCCCTTTCTCCGCCATTCCACACTGCTGTGCTGTGGATAGTGACAGCAGCGTCATTCACACATGACAGCTGGCTGCCTGGACGGTCAGAGGTGGGGCAGAAAGGCAGGGACTGTGCCTCTGCTGCTTTATGCTTCTACCAGTCTGGATGACAAGATGGCAGCAGTGAGTAAAGACAAGAGAAACATTTTCAAAGGGAGTGTCTCCTTACAATGAATGAGCCCAAAGGTATAAACTTCCTGCATATTACATAAATTAAACTGCACAAGCACAGGTCTGCACAAGGGCAGTGGGTCAAAAATAAACAAAGTAAATTTAATGGCTTCTTCTACTGATGTGGCTAAAAGGAAAAAACCCAAGACTCTGCACAAGTGTAATTATGCAAAAACCCTGGAACTGATTCCAGATAGCTGCGTACAGATCAATAATTAAAAGACAACACAGACTGAGGCAGAATCTGACAAAATTACAACACCTGCACCCCCTCCGGCATCCTACATAACACACTCAACCCACAGAACACCAGTCCTCAACTGCCCTTCATGTTACTGCCCTTCATGTCATTGCACTCATACAACACAGGCCTCCAGTATTTCAGGTTTCCTTGCACATTACTGCAGACACAGCAACTACAGTGTATAATATTACACCATGTACATGTTGACTTCATGCCTTCAGTGTTTTGAGACATTAGGGCTGTGTGATATATCAATTACATTCTGTCTGAGTATGAATTAATATATAACAGATTACCAAATCATCACATGTTTCTCTTTTTTGTTTTCAGTGATTTTGTTGGTTACTGTTGAGGGGTAGTTACATTACTTACTCCACATAGCTGCAGGTCCCACCAGCAGAGCAACTGATTATGTTGACTTGCTCAGATTTTGTTGATTTGGCTCCCTTTCCTTTATTTTGTGCACCTACCAAGGATAGGCAGGTAGGCTATGTATTTAACAAGTTCCTTTTTTCTCTGTTTTCAAGATCGTGACTCTGCACGGGGTGTTTTATTTTGAAAATTGACCTGATTCTCTGTGGTGTTTCTGTGTCTGACTTCCTGCCTGCTCGATCTGCTCTGTGCTGACTGATGTGGTATCTGTCAAAAATAGACTTGGCGCGTATTTGAAGCAGAGCAGAGTGGAGCAGAGAACTGATTCTGGGGCGCACAGTTGGTGGAATCACAAACATTGAGTTGAATGGTCGCGATCAGCTCCGGTGGACATGGCGCGGCCCTAATGTGACGCAGCCGTGCGTGGTGGAATTAAGCCATAAGTCATTATAACTGTGCATCATCAGTAGTCTCTCTGAGCAGAATCAGGTTGATTCCCAAGTAGGTTGCCTTGGTGCATAACAATAAACATGTTAACTAGAAAAATATAAAGACAGATCAAAAGCAAGTACTGAAAGTCAAGAAGCATAAACAAAATATAAAAAAATAATAAAATATTTTGAAAAATGTGTTATAATGCTGTGAAGATGGTAATCCTAAAAAAAGTGCATTAATATAATGCATTTTGTCAAATGGTATGATGGTATACTATGATGAAAAAACAGAGCAGCCATTTTAAACTGTCTCCCACATGAAACCAGGCCTGCATGTGAGAGAGGGAAAGCTGCCAGACCGGACAGAGAGTGTCATTATGAGCAAACGACAGTTGTATGCTCTATTTTTAAATGACAGGGTATTTTGTGCAATGTGTAGAGAAGGAAGGTGATATTTGTCACTTCCAGCATCTTTAGGAGCGATAAGAGAGCAAGGAATTTCTGTTTGACCAGGACAGAATAACAGAGAAGCTGAGCTTGGATTGTTGTATGTCAATTCTACCATTTACTATCAATCCTCAGTTCTGCTGGTAATTAGCCTATCATGGTTTAGGGTTACAGTGCAGACAGGCTCAAGGTTAACAAGTGGGGGTCATCACAAGACAAACACAGACAGACACTTCTTTTTCATATTTACAAGACATATAAAGGTGCATGTGCACAGACAGGCAGAGATGCATAATAGATGAATGAACGAACTAGAGCGAGCCCCCGGGCCTGATATTATCAGCAGGTATTATCGTATCATAGACATATCGGCATCAGTGTCCATTGTTGGTTGGAAAATTAATATCCCAACACAGAAAAACCGCAATTTGGAAACAGTGTCATCATTACATAGTTTATCTAGCACACGCCAGTGTTTACAATACTTTGTAACACCTGAGTAGCTGTGTGACAGCTGAGCAGATGCTGGTGCCCAAGGTGGGGACGTACCAATCAAGTTTTACTTGGTCTGAATACCAAGTTCTGACCAAGTCATAGACGACACAGCTGCACATTGAAGGACACACTACAGGATATTAGATTTAGTAAAGAAAACTAAATTTAGGCATTTTATGATGTTCTTCCTAATTTAATAGTTCTGCATCAAGACCTTCCTAGATATGAGCTTCATTTGCATTTAAAAATTAAACCAAAGCCATCGACTCTAAAATTACCACAAATACTGCAAAAATAACTGGGGATCAACAATAAGGTTTGTCCACTTGCCCGGGGAAATAAAATGCCACCTCAGCAAGTAAATGTGGTGACTCACTTGCTCACTTGGATGATTGATTAATTTTTAAAGTAATTTTTTTCATGCAAAAATTAAAAAAATAAAATAAAATCAAAGAATAATCATTTAAATATCAAATATGTTGCTGCTTTTCTTTGTCCATTATCATATTAAACTAAATCTCCTTGGGTTTTAAAATGACAAAATGAGACATTTAGAGACATCTGGATAAATAAAAATATCCATTAAATAGTAAGTAAATCATTTTCTGGCCAACTTTTCAGACTGGGCTAGTGAAAAAAACTTTAATGTTGAACCCTGATAACAGATCAGAGATTTACAAACTCATAGGAAGAACAAGCCAACTTTCACTACACTTCTCTTCCTATCCTCCTCAGTGAGAGTGTGAACTCTTCTCATGTTTTCATGGAATAACAGTGTTAATGACACCTATATGACAGCAGGAATTATCAGCTGACATTTGACAGTGTTAACTTGGCTGATTTCACCCTTTAATATTTGCAGCCATGTGGTTCTTAATGGGATGAAAGCCTTTGCACATGTAAGTGAAAAAGCCAATTGTGTCAAAGGATATTAAACACTGAAACACTTTCTATTAGCCTTATTTGCCCAGAAAATCCAGTACTAGTCTGCCTCTAACATCAACTGAACTAACTTCTAGGTTGTCAGAGGCTTTGTCCATTCTGTACACTGAAAGCTTTGCTTATCAGTATGTAACTTGGTCCACAGCCACAACACGTAACATTTCATGGGTCACAGAGCCTCTAACAACCTGGTGCCAAGTGGGCCTTGGGTCTGATGACAAGAGATGGAGCTGCGTATAGGCCAAAGAGCTCCGTCGCTTGCAGGATAAACAGTCATTAATGTGAAGGAATTGCCTGCACTGCACGTAGTAGGCTTTAACTTGTTCACACACAAAACTTTAATACAATAAAAACTGTGCTCATGTTGTAGTACTATAGTGACTTAACAAAAACAGTCTGCCTGCATTTAAAAGGGTTTGCTGTGACTGATAAGTCTGATAAAATACAACTTAGCACATGCTTCCAGTATGAGGCAGTGCTTTTGTAATGACATGCCTTGCTGATATAAGCCCATGTTGCACCTAGACTGATTTGGCCAGCCAGGGAGGAGGAGAAATAAAGGCAGCAGGGGAAGCAACGCAGCATGTTGGGAAGTTCAGGAATCTCAGGATATGATGTAGTATTTGCTCAGGCCTGGAGGGAAAGAACAAGCCTCAAGTCTCGACAGGGAGAGGGGAAAGAAAAAAAACAAAACGTGAATTTTATCTAACTGAGAACAAAATGACACTCACATATTTTACTACTTCAATTATGCTGTTTAAGAGCACGTCGACAAAATTAAATAAAAGTAGATCTAGTTCTAAGAGGCACTATTGGTCTTTCTTGTGCAATTTCTAGCCTCACACATTGTATGCTAGCTGATACCACTGACCTGGACGATGCCAATTCTGGAAAAATGAGAGTGCAGAGAAAGAAATGGAAATATGACACCCCAGCTGCCTACCATTGTCCCCCCCCCGCCTACTCTGTTCCCTTCTGAATCCCGGGGGTTTATTTTGAATGGCAGCCTTCTTGACTCCATGAAGTTCACTCCTGTTCAGAAGCTCATTTCGTGACAGTAATTAAACAGATATACTGTACGTTCCTTTGCGAACATTCAGTACCCATCTAATAAATTCTTCCCTCTGCTCTTACAGCAGTAAGTCACACCGTGCATGGATGAAGCTGCAGGCTCTGCACATTCAGTTCTCTGACAGGTTCTCTGGGTCCCTGTCTTATGTCATCTGTCAGAAACGTGACACTGGTTCTGCAGATAAAGGGTCTGGCTGGATCAAGGAGTTACTGTGGCACTGTGCTCCTAACGAAGCATGAAGAGCCTCTCAGAGGAGATTCAGATACATTTCATTTCCTGGACTTTGTCTCAAGCGAGAGCATGTCCTCAAGATAGATTGCAGAAGCAGGACAAAGGAAAAGATATCCAAGTGAATGTCAAAGGAGGTTCACCACGGAGACTTTCCAATAATGGCACTAGAGGCAATTTCCACATTAAACACATATGACATGTGTAAGGTGCAAAGGAGCAATAATTTATTAAACCCTCAAGCATATAGTGATTATCAGGCTTTGTTACATGTTATTAAATTATTTAAAGTGGGTGACTGTGTTTTTCCAACTTATTAACATTTAACCTGTACATGCTGTCAGCTTTCAAATGACACAGTGGCCCATTCAAAGTACCTTTACTTAAATTATCTTGATAAAAAATTATATCAAGCAGCAGGCCTTCGAAACTGACATCAATATCACCAGGGATGTTAAGTTTTTTCCATAATTTACTGAACAGGATAAAACTATTTGTCAGGGTGGGAAATTAACATGACAACCCAAATGCTGGTAAAATATTTTAGTGGCTGATAGACACAAAATAATGATTCATGAGTGGCTGGTGAATTTAAACATTTTTCTGTCAGCAACTTGTAGATGATGATGTCTACCTTGTGACTGTCGTGTCAAACATAAAACTGATGCTACCATGATAACTTCCCAGAAATGTAAAATCCTGTTTAAGAGTATTATAAACTGTTGTGCCGTGTTTTGGCATCTTACCAGCATTTAAACCCATTAATATGTTACTCCAACAGGACACTCTGGATAGGTCTGTCACAATAACTACATCTGTTGGACGATAGATTGTCTGAGAAATAATTGCAAAAAACAATATTATTGTAATTTTAAAAACATCTTACGGCACTGGTATAATGATAATAACATAATAATGCAGATACAAAGAGAAATTAATTCTAAATTGTAAGGAATAATCAGACATTGGATTAGGAATGTGAAAAAAATATTTAAATATCCTAAATAAAAAAGTTGCACTTAAATAAATATAAAACGTCCAGCACATCATGTTGGTGATAATCCTATGTAAACAAACACGCATGCAAACACAACGGGCAATATGGAGGTCAGCAAAAATTAGGTCATGTCCATATAATGTACAATAAGTCAATAATGAAATCATCGTGTCAGGCCTGCTTCTGAAACAGCTGTTATATCTCACCAGTACCTAAACAACACTACTGCAGCCCTCTGCATTGTTTGAAATTGAACGCGGGGCTGTTTTTGGTCCGAACGCCCCATAAAAGAGGATGCTTATGGATGTGTTCAGTCGACACAAACGTGCAGTAGCATTTGCTCGGAGTAGTTCAGGTTTGCCATGTCAAACAAAAAAATATGCTTAATTAAAACATATTTTCTAAGTCGATTTACAAGAATCTGTGTAGTTTTGTCGGTGTCATCTACGCTTGTCTCTGTTTGGCCATTTGTCCTGGCTCTGGTGCAGGATTGTGACGTATCTTAATCCACCTAGAAAGCTGGCTCATTTGTTTATCAAGCCCAGGAAACTGCTTTCAATGTACAGAACTGAAGACTTATCTGAACTGCTCACAATTCAGTGAACAATAACAATGAGGAATGTATTAAAGGTTTAAAACATAAAGACAGTAAACAAAGTCAGTCTGATCTCATTATGACCATACATGGACTGATATCAACCAACTCTATCAAATTAGTTTTTGGAATTCAAATTATTGTATTTGTCTAATCCACTAGTCTTAAAAAACAAAACAAAAAACAGGTCATTCTGTATCATGTGATCAACTTCACCGCAATCAACTGTCTGTCTTTCCTCTATATCTATGGCACAATCAGACAGACCTTTGGAACTTAAATAAACTCCGTGATAAATGTGCTGTGATAAATACCCTGAGCCCACACTGCAGTCATCTAGATACTTGACTGTTCCCAGTGCCATGTGTTTCATAAGGTCCCAGAAATCTTGGCTAACTGGGTTGGAGACTTTGCCCCCGTGGAGTTTGGCTAAAGATATTTCATGTCCAATTTACTATGAGACTAGCTGCCAGACATGGGCACTGTAAAGTGATACTGAAACATTTAGAAAGGCAACAGGGTGACGTGACAAGCAGTACGGGGCTACGAACGCGTACATTATTTTAAGTGGGTGGAATATGATTTACAGTTACATGTTCAATATGAAAGGAAGATAAAGGGAGGGGATATAAGTGTCTTTCTAAGTGGCTGTCTGACCAATTTGCAGGGGTGTTAATAGAACACTTTATATTCAGCTGAACATGAGGCCGTCCATATTAACCTTGCTGCTGTTATGCTTTCTTTCTACTCCCCCTCCCCCATCTGGACATCTCGCATCACTGACCCTTGCCTTCATCTGGCCTACATTTTGGGTTTTATACATAGACCAGACTATCAGTGACTAACCCTTAAAACCACACAGGTCACAAAGACAATGATACTAAAGTTGGCAGTATATTGTCCAAATGAACACAAATTTGGCTTTTTCTCAAACTGCAGCTAACTGTGTCAACTGTGACTGCCGTCACAGTGCTGTGAGCAAACACCAGTTGTCACACCATGACTTGGTCTATTTATTAAATGATGTGCATTGTCCGCACCGGATGAAGGAGCATGTGAGTCATGGTCAGATCATACATGAATTGCCAGCTCCTCCAAAAAAAGAACATGAAACAGCTGTACAGCCTTCTCTGCACAAGATGTACTAGACTGCAAAAACATTTAAAAAATAACCAAGCAATGGCACATCCTCAAAAATAACAGACCTGAACCAGGACCAAAGAACCAACAAAAGGTTACCGAGTTCCTACATTTCTACATCTACATCTTTTTTTGGCTACTGGTGCACAATTATCAACAAATAAATAAAAATGCACAGTAGTTTAAATCATCATGGAATTCTTTTGGTATAAGTCTACGTATTGTTTTTGATGCAAAATCCTGCATAGTTTGCCTTTAAGATAAATTTAATCTAAAAACATAAGAAAAGAAAGATGTTTCCAAAATTATTTTTTCATATTATGTTTGATTTTATTAATTAATTATACATCCAAACTAATCTATATATAAATGCTAGGGGTGTCACGATTCTCCAAATCCACAATTCAATTTGACTTCTGATTTTAATAAACATTTTCATAAACATTCTTCTTTACAAAGAGGGAAAAGTGCAGCCGGAGGTTAGAGGTGAGCTACGCTGTATCATCTTTGAAGGGTTCTTTTGTTTTGTTATTTCTTCAGACATGCACCAGACACATGCAACATAGCTGTGGTGAGAGAAAAAAAGAATCTAATCGAGAATTGCAGATCTTGCTTTTGATTAGCTTATTTTGATCGATTTTTGATTTAGAATTGAAATCACGACACCCCTATTAAATACTAACCTACATATTATTAAAAAAAAAACATTCCAAATGCTCTTGATGTACCATATAATTTGATCTGGATTGGCAGAAATCGCTACTGGTTTAGCACATACATTCATGCACACTGGTGTGACATAATGTACAGCACGTTGCTTTCCAACTTGCGCTGCTGTAGTGGAAAGTTTAACCCCAGGGATCAAAAAGTTTTATCTCAAATATATGCAATTAACTGTGATACATATGCATAAAAATCAGCTGAAAAGGTAAAGAAGTAACTTCTCATTTTGTTGCAATGTTAAAGGCTCAGTTCCTTCTATTAGTACAGTAAAGGCAGTGCCATATCCTGCATGAACTTCCTTTAGACTTGTTTTCACTGAACAAACAGGAACCTAACCAGTAAAATGGCACACCTCAAGGAGTGGTGGGATCCACTCACAATATGGCATACAGCACAGGTCTGGGCCTATAATCAGATGTATATTTTGTTGGGAAAAAAGCCAGACTAAGCTATTATGTTAGTTATTTTACAATTTAAACTAATAAATGGATTCGTGTTTGAAAAGGGGGTGGGAGCACAGGTGCTGCCTGAGGACTAAATAAGACTTGAGTGTGATCGTGTAAGAGATGACGAGCTTTAAAAAAAAAAGACACAAAGGAACATTCCTCTCAAAAGACACACCTCTCGTGTATCAGTGTCAACCTCCAAGATCTAATCACGTTTTTTAAGAACTACACATAAGATATAGAGCATGACAAGCACATTGTTAATCCAATCTGTACAGCTTTTTAGATATCCTATGAGAGTAGAACCTTGTTTAACTGACATGTTCTCACAGGCACAATAGACAAGAAGAATAAATATAAAGTCATTCACACATTCGGGCATGCAGAAACACACACGCAGTATTACCATGCCTCCAGGGGTCCTTTGGCTCCACTGCTCCAGAGACAATATCCTCATCTGATGGAAATGTCACCCTTTTGCCACTGGGTTTGTGTTTATCATCCCCCTCCTCCTCCACTGAGGGGTACAGTCCAGCAGGGTCTGTGGCAAGAGCCTCTGTGCCGCCTGTCTGGCATTCATCTGAGGGGCTCTCTGTCGTGCTGCCAGCTGGGACATCCTGAGACATGGCCTCTGAGTCTGAAGTATTGTCTGAGAATGATCTAACATTTGTGGATTCAGCCTCCAACACCCCACTCTCATCGAGACTCAGATCCACACCTATGTCCATGTCCCCACCATCGTCCCCTTCTTCTCCCACAACAAACTGTGCAGGTTCACGGTCCTTCTCTTCCTTCATTTTCTCCACACCAATATTGTCCTTGTGCTGCTCATCATTGGAAAAGATCAAGTCACTGGCATTCACCACTGCAGGGGAGTCCTGGGCACTGCTTTTCCTATTTCCATTGACCTCATCAATTTCCAGTGTGTCTTGTGCCTGGTGGTTGTCCTCCTCAGCTGGCTGGAGGTTGTCAGTGAGCTGAGGCATCAGGTACGTCTCGGAGGCCTCTGTGGGAACAACAATGTTTTGTTTTTCTGTGTTACTGTCCGTCATCAGTTCAGAGATGCGGGGGGTGACCCCTTCTGTGTTGTTGGTAGTGTTGTGATCAACGTCCACATTGCTTTTTGTCTTGACATTGCACAAATCTAGACACTGCTCCTCGATATTCATATTGTCATTGCCAGTGAAACTCAGTCTTAAACTGTGCCAGACAGCCCAGAAATTGAGTTAAACAGTAACTAGGAACCAACTGACATGGACAAGCCTGTCTGGCCTCTGTGTCACGATAATATACGTAGATGAGCACCTAATTCTGGTCCTTTTCAAGTGCAATCAAAAAATATACCTGTATTTTGACTGGTTTGTTGTACGAGGGGTGATATTTAAGTTATAGTTTCCACAAACCCCAAATCACAGGTGACTTTGGCGCATTAAAGTGCAATTTCACACAAATATCAACACAAGAAATACCTGATACCTGTGTGAAATAGATACTATTTAAATCAGTAATTATTTATATGCCAAACTAGGCAACTTTGCTCAACTATCACTCAGGCAGGCAACCACCAACCACTTAATAATTTCTGCCAACAGTGTCCTATTGCTCCAAATGGGAACAGACGAAAAGGCTCTCTAGTCGTCAGCACATTGCCAGCAGTATTAAAGAGCACCAGGACAGTCAATTGAAACGAACAAGTCACTCAGGGTGCCTCCATTACGCTAGCAAAGTGAGATTACTGCCCGACACCAAACCGATTCATTTGCATGTATTTGAACGAGCTAATGTTAGCTAGCTTGCTAAAGTTGTTGCCCAACAATGACGTCCAGGCCCGTGTGCGGTCGCATGCCTGCTTCAGTGCGTGAGCCCGTGTGTAAGTCCATTCTCCTCCCGTGTGAATAAAGATATTCTCCGGCTGTAGCTCCTCTTGTCTCACCCTCTGTCGTGGTGCTCACTCCGCTCACATCACAGCCCTCGACCAGCGGCAGCAGCCAGGAAAAAAAACAGGCGTCACACTCCGAGCAATGAGCATGTTTCGGTGGCTAACGTTAGCGCTGGGAACCGTGCCGAAGCTACACCGCTGCTAAGCGTGCTAATTTTGATGAGATTATGAAGGTGTCCCGGGCCGCACAGGTCTCGAAGGTATCTCCCTATCCGGGAGAAGTACGCTGGACCTGTTTTTGTCTGGCGTTACCATTCGCTAGCTTGCTGAAGTCCAACAACTGTTTGTTGTTCACACGTCTTACGTCAGCACGTCGTTACCCACCGGGGTACGTTCAGCACACGCAGTGTTACAGAGGGTTGCAAAAAAAAAGCATAAATGGGGCTATATTTTAAAAGTTTAGAGCAGTTCGGTTCAATTACTATTATTGGATCGGCCAGGTTTGAAAGAAGTAAAGTGCCAAGAGTACCGATGTTTACATTTCCTGTGTCTAGCCTGTAAAGTTAAAAATGTAAAACAATGCACCTTTTTCCTCTATTTTCAC
The DNA here is from genome assembly GCA_027495735.1 of Lutjanus campechanus. NCBI lineage: Eukaryota > Metazoa > Chordata > Actinopteri > Lutjaniformes > Lutjanidae > Lutjanus > Lutjanus campechanus. The sequence continues at coordinate 33,654 of JAJHUR010136373.1, read as the reverse complement.
AATTGGTAAATGCATTATGTTTAAAAGTACATTCTGTACAAAAGAACAAGAAAAATACATCTTTGTAATCCTACATTAGAAGTACCTTGTTGTTTTAATTAACACAATGTTGCATTTATATTTTCAAAAAAATCAGTGTGTCTTCTAAATTGCAGGAGACATAAGTAATTAATTAGATAATTCAGTCATTCCCAGAGACTGGGTTATGACCTGCTAGTGGGTCACAGGAGATTTTATTTGGGTTGCCCAATAAATAAAAGATTATGGAGAAAATTCTGCAAATTAAAGATTTATATTTACAGTACCCCTTTTATAAAGCATTTAAAATGTGTATGTTATTTTACAGATGACAGGAAGAAATGAGAGCGTGTTAATTCTGCCTAAATGCACTTATTTAGTCTCATTTATAAAGTAAGTAGGCTAAAATGTCCTACAGTGCTTTCCTGATGAACAATAAGATGAGCTGTTCACTCAGGCTAAACTCAGCCTAACTGCATTAATTTCTCCTTTTTAAAGTATTTAATGAGAGTATATGTTATCAATATCATGCATTAGGATAATATGAAGTGGTGTGGAAATGGCAGTAAAAATAGTAAGGAATGTTAATTTATGTAAAAATTAACTGACATTGATTGATTGATTGATTGATTGATTGATTGATTGATTGACAAGGCCTATTGTGAATTGGGTTGCGGTGTTCTGGAAAGTGGGTCCCTAGAAAAAACTTAGGGAAACACTGAAACTAGAAACTATTTATTTATTAGTCATTTTAATCAGGATGACAACTAAAAGCAACTCTGACTCTTTAAATGTTAATTTATTTTTATCGTAAAGGACATAAAAAACCTCACAAATATACACTGGCTTTTATAGCACATTTTGCCTTAGAATTCAAATTAAATGATTTGACATGATCTATCAAATTAGATATTATATTTATCGGCTTATATATGTCACTACTGATATAGTTGTGGCCAATATTGGCTGATAATTTATCAGACTTGATATTCATCACTCATCCCTACTTTATACTTTTTTTTCTATTTATAAATAATCGAAGGGCCAGACTGGGATTGTTAAAGGGCTGGATATGGCGCTTTGGCCACCAATTGAATAGGCCTGTTTTGAAATTTTTGAGAAATATTCAGGTTACAGCATACAGTTAGTTAACAAAGACAGTTTTCCTTATTTTGATTGTAACTATAATCAAATCAATTATTAGAGCAGGCTCTAATAATTGATTTGATTATATTGTTGGACAAATTTCACATATGTAAATCAAACCAAATTTTGTAATATTTTTTCTGTTTGACTACAATAATTCCTTGAAAGCAGCAAAACCAGTAAATAAAGATCAACAAAGTGTGAAACAATCAGGACTCTTACTGTCAAACATCATGTACAGTTTCTTTATATTATTTTTCTTTAATTTCATCATTATATGTATATCCAACCCCATATCTACTATACAAGTTGTGATGTCTGATTGTTATAATTTTTGTAAATCATTTTTTTTCCAAGGAAATGTGAGATTGCATGCTTTAGCAGAAAGACAAATGCACATATCAGGTAGTCCCCAGTCAACCATCTCCAAGTATAGAAGCATCAACAACCAACATGCAGGATGTCTGGAGTTGAGTTTGACTCCTGGATCTTTTAGTTGGGAAGCAGCTGCTCTAAATTTTGAATAATTTGTGAACTACTGGTCACTTTCAGGACGTACTGTATACCTTGTACGGACTAGTTAGACATACCAATTTTTACATGCCTCAAGTAAAAGCCTGATGTTCTTGCTTACATGCAAAGCTGTAGTGCAGATTAAGCCTTAACTACAGATTTGTACAATACAGTGTTTGCACCCGTTAGCATGCTCTCTGTCCAATTTATTTTGAAATCAGGATTTTAAAGACTCGTAGCACCTGAGAAATTTCAGGGGGTAGGTTGAATAGTTCTGTAAAAACAGCAGAGTATCATATGGATGCACATTAAGATGAGTTTTGTCTGTTCATTTCATTAGAAGCAGCACAGTATCTTAATTCAAACATGGGAGATTCCTTTATTTTGGGCACACCAGAGGAGGAGATCTGCAGTACTGAAAGTGACACCTTAATATTTTTGCTGTTCTGTGCAATCTTTGAGAAAAGACTTCATTGTTTGGCAGACTCCCTACAAGACTGAGTCTTATAATGCAGCTTTTTCTGCGTTGCCTCTGAACATAATGGTGACTGTTGGCATGAATAGTCCTTCAGCTATTTAAAAGCATTATTCCTTACTGCCAACAGCCGAGTGTGAAATAAAATCCTATCTTGGGTAAAATTGAGATTTTAGGAGTGACCACCAGCAAACCAAGTCAAACCTCATGGCGTATTTTGACTTTCTGAACGGTGCATGTTGTTAAAACTGATGCCAACAAAGGCCAGAATGTAGAGTTTACTCTGTACACACCAGGGTCACAGTAATAAAAACCAGTGTTTGGTTTAAAGGTGGGAGCTCTGAGGGACATTAAAGCTGAACAATTGTAAGCCACTTTATATTCCTCAAAAAGCATGACGTTTCCTCAGCTACAGGAAGGAGGAAATGAAGCACATTTCCGAAGCATTCAGAGAAACCTGCTCAGCTCCTTGCAAATGCTGCCAAGACACATGTGGGTCCCTACAAGTAGAACAGTTGACCTGAAAGACCACTGCTTCCAGTGCTTTGCTCAGTGTCAAGTAATAAGACAAATATAGTTTAAAATTTAAGACTTTAATGATAAAATTTCCAACATTGTTAAGTGCAGTTGCATTTAAAACTCCTGAGACTCAACATCTTTAGCTATGCTGTCATCTTTGGCTGCCTTGGTCTTCTTGGGGAGAAGACTTGCCTGGATATTCGGGATGACCCCGCCGTCTGAGATCGTGACCCCTGCCAGCAGTTTGTTCAGCTCTTCGTCGTTTTTCACCGCCAACAGGATATGGCGAGGAGCAATGCGTTGCTTCTTGTTGTCACGGCAGGCGTTTCCAGCCAGCTCCAGGATTTCAGCGCAGAGGTACTCCAGGACGGCCGAGAGGTAAACTGCAGAGCCGTTGCCAATTCGCTCAGCATAGTTTCCTTTCCTCAGCAGTCTGTGGATTCGGCCCACGGGGAAAGTGATCCCGGCTCTGGTAGACCGGGACATCTGAGATTTTGGTTTGGGTGCAACTTTCTTTCCACGGCCAGACATCTTTAGTCTGAGTGGTGAGAAATACTTAAATTCAGGTTACACAGTACAAAAAAGTCCTGAATTTTAGAGTCTTATAGGATTCAAAATCAACACCATTATCATTTTAAAGAGTCACTGAAACAGCTGCTGTGCTTGAAGTTATATCCTACAGAATTTGGGGTCAGGAAGTTAAAATGCCTTAAAAGCCACCTTTTGGATCATGTTTAAACATTAGAGCCAGCACCATCTTAAAATGCACCATTTCACAAATAATAAACTCATTACTCTTGAGGTAAAGTCACATTAACACTCACCAGTATTCTGCACTTCCTTCCAGTTTAGACAGCAGCTACACACTGATGCACAGATGCAGTGTTTATATGAGTCAGGCAGTCAGCTGTTGATTGGTAACACCTGGCTCCTCTGCTACACAGAGTTACCTTCATCACCTGCATGTGACAACCTCATAGACTGTTTGATATCTGTAGGAGCTCACATGTCCTCTCACATACATTATACTGAGTAACACTACAAGTGGAGACTTTGCAGATGGAGATTTTTGTTGCTTTCCTGCACAAACACACCACTTACGTTACTGTGTAAACAGTATTATATGTAAAGTAGCTCACTCTCAACCTGTTACAACAAGAAATGTTGTTTACATGTTACTGAATTAGAAATAATCATTAATGCTAATCAAATAGTAAAATACTATGTTTTAGTATAACACCAAAGGGGCATTCTGGTGCATATTGAGTACTCGCCTTTTTCCAAAAGTATATTTATCGAGTTTTTTTTTTTTCTTTTGTGCGCAGCAAGAAAACACACACACGCATGCACACACACATGCACACCCAGATATCTTCTTTGTATAACCCATATCACATGAGTACTTACTTTTGATAATATATATTTTTTGTTCTTATATAAGTATTATATGTGTGTGAGGAAAACAAAGCTATTAGACTGACAGAAGTTTAATTTTTTGTCTTAAAAACTACAGTCCATAACATAGAAATTATATAGTGAATGGAAAAAACAGTGCAAAAATATTTCCCATGCACAGAGGCACAAATGTGTATTTGAAGTAGTCTAAAATTCTTTACTAAATGTGTCTACCACTATGTTTTAAATGTCCATATTACTCCTGAACTATACCATCCTCACTTTGTAAATGAAATTTTTGTTTTGTTCTCTCTAATATTTCTTTGAACAGTGATGGAAGAAGTATTTTGATTCAACAAAAAGTTACTTGAGTAACACACATTAGTGTTATTGGCAAAATGTACTTAAAGTATCAAGTAAAAGTAAAAGTAGTCGTAAAAAAGTATAAGTTCATAATGCAAAATACAATGGACCCTGTGAATGTTTTGTTATTTTATTTCCTTCTACAACTGTGGTGAAGTGTAAAGTAGCATGGAATGTAAGTACCCCAAATCTATAGTTAAGTACAATACTTGTGTAAATGTTTAGGCCTACTTGTGTACTTGAGAAACACATGTATCTTGCATGTAGCTTATACACAATTGATACAACACAGCATGTAACGTTTTCCACTCATTTGAATTAGCTTAAATCTTATAATGTGTCAGGTGAGGTACTCTAAATGTGCTGAAAAACACGAACAGCAGATGGCAGCACAGACCTCAGATTTCACCTGTAGCCTGTTGTAGTTTGTCTTGATTCTTTTAAATAACTCAGATGACTTCTTCTTAATGATGGAGCACTTATAAAACCACACTTAGCGGTGTCATGATCCTTCACTTTATGATCAGGTGCTTGACTGCGTCCGTCTCCCCGCGTGCCTGATGTGCTTACTAACTAACTGCTCGGGGGGGAGTGATGACTCATCTTCTACCTCTGTGTACAACACAGTATCAAGTGTTTCATTACAACACGCTCAGAAAACACACAGAGATAAACAGAGACTATTCATGTTTCAAGGTCTCAAAGCCAACTCATGACCAAACTTGGTAGTCCATGTTTTCATTTGTACAAGTATTTTTGGTGTAATTTTTGTGGTTACATCTCAGGAGAGGCGAAACACTGATTAAACTAAGCATCAAAGTCCATGATTGACCTTGGAAATTATAGCCTGGACACAAGGATACAAGGCTATTTACTTGCTTTTTAAAAACAATGTCTTTATTGATTTTTGTTTGTACAGACAACAGTATTATTCTGCAATATATTACACTGTAAATGTTTACTTTAACAAACAGTCAAATCCCACCCCTCCATCCCCACACACACCCATCTGTTCTTTCTCCTCAAGTCTCTTTTATGTTTGGAGTACAAATTAATATAAGGCATTTGACAAAGTCAATATAAAATACAATTTACTGGTATCTCACAAAATAAATATGTACCATACACGGCAAACGTAACATCACTGCACCAAAATTTCCCAGAATATGCCTCCATCCCTAACTGGGGTCTATCATTTCACAGTATCCTGCTCTGAATGTGCCTCTTGTAGAAGCTCTCCTATATCTCCCTTTTTTTTTTCTAAAGTTGCTAAATAATCCAGATTTCTTCATAAACATCCAATTTGTTTTTCAAAGTGTACGTTATTCTCTCCAGTGAGATGAGTTGTGTCATATACTTCACCCAAGTACCAGTTGTAGGTGCACCAGTTTTCTTCCAATTCCCTTGTTTTGTCTGCAGTATAGCAAAATCAATAAATGCACATTCTTTGGTTCTTATATCGGGATCTGTTGGATACAAGTGCAGCACCATTGTTTTGGAGTTTAATGTAATATTCACTGACAAAATTGTTGTCATTTTATCAATCACCTCCCTCCAGAATTTCTTGATTTTTTCACATTCCCAAATGCAATGCACTGTACAAGTCTTCCCCCTGAGCTTGATCACATGTAAAACAAGTGTCGGGTATATTGCTGTTATATTTGCTCTATTTGGCAGGGGTTGTATAGATGCGCATCAGCCAATTGTACTGGAGTAACTTCAAATTAGTGTTGGCTGTTCCTCCTTGCAGGATGTCCTCTCTTAAGTCTGCCCACCATGCATCAAGTTTGAATACTGAAGTCTCATTAGATCCAGATGCAAGCCAGCTGTATATTAATAAAATCAGACCATTACTATCACATTTTTTAGTAATAATTTCTTCCAAAGATGACAGTGGAGGAATTTTCCATGACTGGTTCTGCATAGAGGATCTGAAACTCCTCAGCTGCAGTTGTTTAAAAAAAAGGGCTTCTTAGGCATGTTGTGTATTAAAGATATGTCCTCAAAAGTCATGAGGTCCTCCTCCTCATAGAGGTCAGATATTTTATTTAGTCCTTTCTTTGCCCATATCTGGAAACCAGCTTCCTGGTTGCCTGGTTTAAATGAAACATCAGCCCAGATCAGACTGAATTGTGACAAGGAGTTGATATACTGTATTTACAACAAGGTTGTCTAATTAGATTTCAGTGTAGTTCCCTCTTTGATGATTGACTGTGATTGGATGATGAGATAAATAAAAATATAGATCAAACTAATTTATAAGGAGGCATGCTGAGGATGAATTAAGTAGTCTCAGCCTGAAAGGAAAGATACAAAACAACTGACAAATTGATAAAAACAATAATTAATCGAGGTCTACTTACTAGCTTTTTTCAGGCATTTTTGACCATATTACAAAGTCAGCTTGCTGTGAGTCCAGTAGCTGTTTCTATTTATATTTGCGGATGGTGGTCACCATTCACTGCCATTGTACTGGATGAGGCTGCTACCCTGTTTCTCCTAAAACTCCAAGATTGTTTTGTGAACTGAAGACCTTCACCCATCATCACATCGGCATAGTGGTGAGTACATACTGATACATACATACTTAAAGTATCACTTTAACGTTTCTCTACATGTTGAAGTTATGTGAGTCTTTAAAAAGCGTAAAACACAAGAGACTGGATGGATGGACTGAGTTAAGCTTAGTCTTTTTCTTTATTTATCTAATGTAAGCTGCAAACGTTAGCATGTCTTGCTAACTAATGTTACCTCCAGCCAAACTTGTGTTAGATACCACAGCTCACAGCTTATTTGAGGGTGAATTTGGATTTCTTATATGGGAGGTTTGAGGAGGAGGATGTTGTCTAGTGCAGAATAATAGTGGGCCAACATCAATGCTTCTCTGTGTCTCGAGCTCTTAGGTCTAAGCAGCGGTGTGGTATATTAGAAATGGACAGGATGACAGCTAATGTTGCCCCCTGGGGCCTGACTACAGTACAGGTGTTGATAAATGGGACATGGACCAAACTATAACACCAAAGTACGTGTCAGTTAAATTTTTCCCAAAGATGGTTGCTGTCATTTTCTTATTACACTGATGTTTGTCCAAGTGTTTATTTTAATCAGTGGGATTTTAATTAGTTATTTGATGATATAAAAACAGGGTTTAATGACATGATTGACAGCTGAACCCTCCTCATGACTGACTCAGCTGGTTGTGTAGGCGGGAACTCAGCACTCACATCTGGGATACTTTGGCTTCATTATTGTACCATGGAAGGAAAGTCTTTTAATTACTGCTAATTTCAATGCTAAATCTGCCACTGTTATCACTGTAAACTGCATATGTGCAGTGTGAGAATGGACAGCTTAGCAGACATAGCAGCAGTATTCAAGGAGGCTTACAGAAGGGTCAGTGACTGACTGGACAACACTGACAGATTGTTAATACCAGTGTCCACTTAGTTAAGAAGATCCACTGTCTTCTATCTGATATGTTACAGTATGTTTTTGTAAAGGCCTCTATTAGCACTTGTCAAGACATTTTAACTAGAGGTGGGACTCGATTAAAAAAATTAATCTAATTAATTAGAGGCTTTGTGATTAATTAATCTCAATTAATCGCATTTTAATCGCATAACCATATTTACCACAAGAAGCAACATTTTTCAATATAAATGGATTTTGGTATATGACTTAATCAAATGATAGACACATACATATATTTAAACAACAAAATATTGTTGTGAAAGTGAAGTGAAACATCCAGTGTCAGCCACTTGACTAAAAACAGTTAACAGACACACACCTCGGCAGCACTGAGATGTGAATCCCTGCCATGCAGGCCTGACTAGCAGAGTCAAACCAAGTCAAGACAAACAGCACAAGTGTCTGTAAAGAGGCTCTAGTCTCTCCATCGTTCTACACAGAGGCAGAGATGAGCTGCAGGGAGACAGACTGCAGGCAGAGAGAGGAACTGGAGCTCAGGAGGAACAGGTGAAACAGTTGAAACTACAGTGAAAAGCAAGAAACACACAAGAAAATAACGACTGTAGTTGAGCCAACATTATATTGAAGCAGTGAACTGTTGTTTCTCGTGGTAAACCCGCGTTTCTCGTGGCGTAAAGCCCCGCGGGGCCGCGCGCCAGTGCACGCCTGCCGCCGCCGGTGCCAGACTTCTTCATAGAAAATAATGGGGGCGGCTGTTTTGACGCGCGGCGTCCGCCGGCGGTGTGTTTTGGCCTGTCTTGTGCATTAGTGTGATCGGTCGACCAGGAAGTCAAGCACTGACAAACGTTCCGTTCTGTCCCGCGATTAAATGCGTTAATTTTTTTGACGCGTTATTTTTATTGTAATTAATTAATCATAATTAACGCGTTAAAGTCCCACCCCTAATTTTAACACATTTTACAGCACCAGATTATGATTTTAACTGAATTGTGCTGAGTGGACAAAGAAGACCTCCCCTTGCTGAACTAAAGGTAAATATTCTAACGTCACACTGGAGGCACCCTCAGCTACATGTTTGTGCAACAGGTTTTCAGTTTATTTGATTTAATTCAACGACTGGTGGCTCAGTCGTCGTCAGTATCATCACTGGCACATTTGAAGGCAACTAGCATCATCCTTTGTACCATTTGCCTTCTCCCTCATGTACCGACAGTGAGAGATGGAGGAGAGACAGAGAGAGAGGGAGACATTTTGACTGTTCGTATTCACTTTAAAATATGGCAAAGGGCCAATTGCAGAGCAGCGGGAAGACAAATTAAGCGGAGACCTTCCCAGCAGGTCGTCCTTGGACAGATTGGATGTGATTCTGTTCAACCTCTCAACATCCTCACGAGAAGGAGGACAGGACGGGACTCGCAAGCTGTCACAGAGCAGCTCCCAATACATACCTCTGCAGCCTGACTTTCAGGTATGTAAAGTATAAAGCAGTGCACACATTGAGCTGGTTCCTAACACAATTTATTAGCACTCAGTGGAGTCTAAATCACTGTATAAGACTGTAAGCTGCAGTTTTTCATCATGCAAGTTGTCATCATGAAGCAAGCCATTTGTTCTTGTGCGGTTCTCCTGAGAGCCTTCGTCTGGATAAAGGCTGAAGGCCCTCTGTATTTATTAGCAACAGTAGCTACTAACACTGAAGTTTGCAGTCTGCTGCCGAGTGAGGAGAGGAGATGAAAGTGAGAGTGGAGGAAGCCACGAAATGATCCAAGCATACGATTAAACTCAGAGATTGAAGGCAAAACCAGACACCAAAGCCCCTAACAAGAACCTTCTATGTCTGCTAACCCGGAATAATTTAACCCTGTAACGCCATTTGTATCAGACTTGATGCATGAGTTTTTGAGACCCTTACGAAATCAATATGATCGTTACTTTCCTGATAAAACTTTCCGTCTCATTCTGAGACATCTTCAGAATTCTGGTGGATTATCAGTGCACTGCAGGCAGCAGCTGGCACATGAGTGCAAAATCCAACATGGCCGCCCTCACATACTGTACCAACTCTTTTGGCAGGAAAATCTTTGTAAAAGTTACAGGAAGAATAACAATTGTTACTAATTCCAGTATGAATATCTACTGTGCTGAAACAACCTATAATTACTTTTTTTGTAGCTTATTAATTAAAATCATGTTGAAAATGTGCGTATCACATATGAAACAGCAGATATAGATGATAATTTATCTGTGGATCCCTCAGTCATTATTCTATTGAATTCCTTGATGCATTCTGCATTAAGCCTAATGACAAATACTACACTACACATATTTTTTAAAAATGTATATAATTAAACATTTAAATATTATCTTAAGACAGATTTAGAGGAAGTTGAGATATTTATGTTTTTATATGCAACCTTCTCTCATTAAAATCATTTGGATGTTGCAAACAATTATTTGCAAGTGAGCACCTGCTAGTAATTGGTTTTTTTTCAGTGATTTTCACTAAATCAATTCCTTGGTTATCAAGATCTCTATGCTATACTGACAAATGCATGTTTTTGCTTGTAAATGAATAAAAATCATCCTGTGTAACAAAAAGACCCAGACTAATTATGATGTGCCAAATTGTTGAAAAACAATGAACAATATTTGTTTTTGTTTCTAAAATAAAAAACATGTTAATTATGTAAAACAATGAATTAAAAACCACTCTCTTATATACCATTTTTCACAAAATCAGTTGCTGAACCTACAGCTCTTTGCACCAGATAGGTGGAGAGAAAGCAGCCTCACAGCACGCTGTCTTTCACTGACACACCGAGGCCTCTTCCTCTTTTCCCTGAGCAGTAATAAATCTGTAGATGTGGCTTTTAGGAGGATTGTGCTGCTACTTCAACTACTAGTTTTTCCCCTTTCCTCAGCTTTATGGAGATTGTGCCTGATCTTCGGAAAGCAATTTATCATCTACATGAAACAAACTCAAGGGTCAATGACTCCTCTCATACGTGCAGACACGCTTGTACGATTACAGACGTGCTTTCACATGGAGAGAGTGGTATTCATATCAGACAAAGGGCACTGAAAATAACCAAATCTCTTGAAATGTTTAATTGCAAACACTCACCTCTTTCAAAGGATAATAGCCTATTCATCATCAACCACTTTCCCCTCATTCATAAATTCCCAGCTGACAGCGACATTAGCCTCATATGGTGCCTTGACAGCACAGAAAAGGTGTTGAATGCGTCTGGCCCCTGTTGTAATTTGAAGTTAATAAAGAGACAATTAATGTGAGGTGTCCACACAGTAATTGGAGAGTGAGTCATTCTCTCAGCGGCTCGACTTTAATTATGAAACCTTATGGACACCCACAGTGCAGCCGGGTGTCCTGAGGTCCCAGAATCTTTAGGTGCTTAAAGTCTGTCGCCTCCTGAAAAAAAAAAGAAAAGAAATGCCTCTGAGACTGCGGTGATTGTTTTTCCATGACTTCTTCTGCAACAGCCTGGGCTCACTCCCATTAAAAAAAAGGGAGAAACAACTTTGAGAAATGGCCTCAAAGTTACTTCCTGAGTGAAGTGTTACACATTCTGTGTTTTATATGTACAGTTTTATTCATATGGACATCAATCTCATTGCTCCAAAGCAGGATTTAATTTTGACATTTTGGGAAAAAACTCTTGTTCCGTTTATTGCTGAGAACAAAATGAGACTATTGATGCCACTGTCATGTTTGTCATGTTTAGAAGAAAACAGCTACCCTGGATCTGTCCATAGGTGCTGGTAGGTGGATTTTGGTACCTTTGGACAGAGCCAGGCTGGATGTTTCCAGTCGTTATGCTAAGCTAACCAGTTGCTGGTTGTGGTTGTAGCTTCATATTTACCATAAAGACATGACGGTATTAATCCTCTCATAATTGTCTAACTGTCAGCAAAAAAGCAAATAAATATATTTCCAAAAATGTCAAACTATTCCTTTGAGGATAAGAAAACCAGAAGTAAAGAAACGGCATGAAGGGTCACTAAAGGTCACTGAAGAAACATCAGAGATGCTGTTGATTAAAAAAATAGGCTATTAAGTCAGCATCACAGTATGCATCATCAATAACAATTTCCAATCACAAATCTTCACAGAATTTCAAGAAACTGCGGTTATTAGCAGTTGGTTCGTTAAGACAAGCATTAGGTGGTACCAATTCTCCAGTATGAAAACTTTAACCTCAAACACCATGGGAGTCATGAGGAGACTGTTGAGGCAAAAACAGCTGATCAGTCATGTGAGTTACATGTTTGCTTTCTCATAGCTTATTGTGAAAAAGTTTGTCCATCTCATTTCAAAAAACAAAAAACAAAACAACAACAACAACAACAACAACAACAACAACACACCTCAAGCACGAGTTACTGTAAAACTTTTCCAGCAATCTTTTTTAATAATGTGGATAAAAATACACTGATGGAAACATGGCTACTGACTAATGAACACCATATTTCCTCAATATGTATATGTAATTAGTATTTCACACAAAGACAACAGCCTTGTTTTAAGGCTAATGACAAGTTATACTTCCATATACAACCACCTGTTATAACATCACATAACATCACATATTTGGTGCCATGATCATGTTGTTAAAAGCTTCAGAAAGAGCCAAGTGGACCTCATGTTAAGATATTTTTGTTTGACTGACATTTCAGTATAAACATGCAATTTTTTTCCGGATAATTCGGTCAGTTTCACATTTTCTCATTAATGAGTAGTAGCTCTGCTCTTCCATTTCCTTGGCCTTGATGTGCAGGCCAGCTCTTTCCTTTCACAGACCTCCAGGTCCACCAACGCACCACTGAGATGTGGAGAAAAGCTGGAGAATCCCTACAACACTTTATGGTATTAGGAAACATTATACCCTGCAGGGTTTTTTGTCACTCTCCGTGTCACACACTAAATGTTTCTGCACTCTCAAGGTTTTCTTTTTGGTTTTCTAACCTACTTTTTAAACGCTGCCCTACATTCACAGCTCACCAGATTCAGATGATTAATTACGCCTGAATCCTTTTGACTCATCTGTACTTTATATTAATCAACATCAGGATGCAGACGCAGGGTACAATTATACTTTGATCCAAACTAAATTTCCAACAGAAAGATAAAAATCCCCCCAAAACACTGCAATACAATACACCAAGTGTTTTTTAAAGGATAGGATCACCTTTTTCAGACCTGTCTTAAACAATACTCACACGTCCATATGAATATTGAATGAGTTTTTTGTTGCTGTAAAGAAATTCCTTCCTGATGCTTTTCCCTTGTAAGTGATGAGACAACAATCTGTGCAGAAATAACTTTTAATGTTCACCTGAAATAAATATGAGGCTTTGACTCGACTTTCTTTAACTTCAGCCCTTTTCTCCTCTAAGGAGCATAAGCCATTAAAAAATGTCCTCCACCTCGCTCGGTTGTTGGCAGTTGTCTCAGTTTCCCCAGTTGAGACGAGGCTTTGGGGAGTTAAACAAATTAAATGGGTATCTTCCAAACTCACAGTTTGTTATTCTTTGTCTTTCTTCTGGACAGCATTTCCTTTCTGATCTGCAGTGGGAAGATAGTAAGATATTACTGTAGCTTCAGATGATTTTGTCTTCCACTGCTGACAATGGAATCACACTCATACAGCAATATAGTCTGAAAATTGGCTCATTGGACTGAAAGCCCATTTGTCTGACAGCCTGTCCTCCTGAAAACAGCAGCCCATTCCTCCTTGAAAAACACCCTCTCCCTGCATTTGCCAACTCAAACCCTAACCCATAATGACTTGGGTGATGGGGGTGCACACAAATTGATATGATGCTTTTCATCAAAAAGTGGAAATTGTCTGTGACAGTAAAATTGAAGGGAGTGTGTATGTATGTTCAGAGCAATGGGCATTTGTTTTCGGGGTTAAAGGCTGTTGGACAGATAGGCCCTCTGTCCAGTGGGATACTTTGTTGACCTTGATAATCAGGTGGTCTACTGCTGGTTATCCTTACGTCTTGACAGATGCTCTCCTTTGCCCACCATGTGGTCTTCATCCTGCTATGGTGAAGTAATAACATTAGGTTAGGTCTGTTTCCAAAGTGGTCCCTCCTGTGCTCACTATTTCTGGAAATTGTGAATTTTCGAAGAGTCTATCTTTATTATGATCCTTTCCGGCCCTTCCTCTCTCATACCATCATCCTCTCCTGTCCGCTCCACCTTCCTCATCTTTTGCATCATCCTACGCATCTTTTATCCTCCTCAGGTCCTATAAGCCAGCTGTGATGGCTACCATATGTCCATACCACATGTCACCGCCGGTTTTCCCAATAAAAACCATTTCCCTTTTTAAACATTATGAAAACACTGGGTGGACCTTGGGTGATATAAAACCGTGGCAGGATTTGATCTGGCACTGAGCACCTGTGTGTGGGGACTGACCAGAAGAAGACAACTGCTGCCACGTCATGAGAGGAAGTGGGGAAGATCGAAGGACAAAGAGATTTTCCATCATCCACCCAGCCACCCATCCGTCCGACCATCCCACCTGTGCAAAACTCCCATTCCTCCCTGCTTTTAATTCCTCCATCTGTTTTTCTCTCTTTCCTCTCTGTCTTCTCTTTCTTTTTTCAACCATAACTTATTTTGGCTCTCTGTCACTTTATTCTCCACTGTATAACTCATTTTTTAAATGTAATTCTCTTCCTGTCCTCTCTCTCTCTCCTCCTTACACCCTTGGTACCTCATCATCCAACACACACACACGGAGGCATTCACACACTTCATTTCTTTAAATATTCATTTCCGTCTGTCTGTGATGTGTTTTGGGGAGCTTCCTGTTCCCAGCCCTACCGCTTCCCTGAGAACCGCCATGTAGGAAGTGGCAGTCCTGGCACCGGTTCCTCCTCCCCCTCCTCTGACTGGTCCCATTCCCACCTTACAGAAGCCGATAGACAGACAGAGGTGGAAAGAGAATGAAAAAGAGAGAGATGGACCTCTGCCACGGAGGTTACTGTCCATTTAATATTACTGGTGTCTGGATTCTGTTACAAAAATTGTTGTTGCTATAGCCTTTTCCCAGACAATATCACCCTCTTTACTGGACAACCCGCACAGCCCTGCTCGCTAATAAACTCAGCGTATTACTCTATTTCACAGCTGGAATTTCTCTAATTCTTTTGACAGAAACAATTCCCAGGGTGTTATTCAGGAAGTTATGGCATGTTTTCCCCAACATAAACACGCGAATCCGTGCATTACACATCAGACTGGAAAATATCTACTTTTATCTTGACACGATGAAGAATACTTAATTTTGATTTGTAGATCATCAGATTCACACACTGACAGCAGAGAATAAAAACCTGTCGGGAAGCAAATAGGTTTGGAGGAAGTGCAAACACTCTGGTCTCTGGTGGTCTGAGGCTGACGGCGTGCTGCTGGGAGGTCAAAGAGGGCAAACAGAGGGAGATCATGAATTTACCATATTCACAAGGCGGCCATTTTCCTCTGATGTCACACTCAGAGTGGGAAGCTCAAATGCTGTCATCAAAAGGATAATGTCTTCCTGCTGTGTTCCAGGTTGCAAGTCGTATAAACATCAGGAACCTGACAAATCGTTAGAATTTCAACACTTCTTGATTGATCAAAAGACAATGGATAGTGAAGATCTGGAGGGATATCGGGCCATATTTCAAACATATTTGATAACCTGTTTGCCACCTTTAGACAACAGCTAATATTTGCATTTCATGTTGAATGATTTGACTGGTCTTTCTGTTTTAAGGCCCTATTACACAAAAAAGATAAAATGCTAAAAAATGCAAGTAAAATGCATCTGTGTCAACACAAAATATTGTATAATATAACGTTTTAGAAGCTGTGAGACATATTTACTGGCTGGAAGGTGAACTACTGTAGCTTTCGATCTAACTGCTAACTTTTTTGTCATGTTAGAGGTGCTCTGTCACGCTAACAGCATGACAACACTGTGCACTACTGCATAAAACTGTAACACTGTACAGTTTCTTCATCTATTTAAATAACAGTCACACTTGTTTGTTTGTTTGATTCATCATCCATCGTCACCACCTGTTTGATCTTTTCTGCATCTTTCCTGTTCTTGCTCATATTTTACATCCTCTTTTCCTTTTGCCTTTTCCTGCGCTTCCACGATTGCATCCTTTCCTCCATGTCCCATCTGGACCACACGACGCCTCAGGACTGTCAAATCTGTCAATACATATAAAAATAACCTGTTGCAGGATTCAGACCCCTGTGCTGACAGCTCAAGGCTGTTCTCAGGCTTGTGATTGTTTGCGTGCATGTCTGTGAATGTTTGTGTGCTTTAGATGGAAGAACAGATGCTCTCGTAGTTGCAGGCTTGGTTTTCTCATTCTGGCTACCAAACAGACCTGTGATTTATGTTATTGTGCTGTTGCTGTGGCCAAAACACGACTGGAAGCGGGATGAGGGGGACAGCGGGACAGATGGAAGGACCACTGGACAAAATAAAGTGTTGATTGTTCAGTTGTGCCTTGGCAAAACCCTGAGATGCTGACTGTTGGTCCAGGCTTGATCATTGTTGGTACACATTAACACATTACCAATATAAATGTAGTATTATCACACTGTTTGCGTGAGAATGAATCACTCACCGAAATATGCATTCAGAAAATTAAGTGCAATATGTTTGTTATCCCAAAATAAAGGCTCTGCTTGCTCTTTTCTGTTTTCTGTTGTCAAAAGTTGATGAGAGCACCTCCCCAGTCAACACTGTAGAGATGTTCTGCTTCCTGGGTACCATCATCACCAATCACACAAACTTCTGGAGACATTCGTGATGAATGTCTCTCCATCAGGACCAAAACCTCAAGCCATATGAGAAGTTTCCTCCCCTCTGGGGCTGGTCTCACCAACAAGGCCAGAGATCCCCGCTAACATTAACTCTCTCTCCCCCTCCTCTCATTACCTGTCACATTAACGTAATGTACATCACCTGACTTGCACATTGACTATCTTGCACATTGCAAATATTCTTTTAACTAATACTGTGAACTTGCACATCCCTATCTTACATTTTGTACATTGCTGAATAAGTTTATACAGTTCCCTCCCTCATTTAGATCAAATCATATTTGTACAGATTGTTTCTACTGTTTGTATTTTTATATATCTTTTGTATGCTGACATTTTCTATTCTTCTTATTTTCTATTTATGCTGCTGTTTTTGACTCACAGTACTTACCTTAATCTCTGTTTATCTTCAAAAAGATAGAGATTGTTGTTCTTATGCACCAATACACTATACAAATTCCCTGTATGTGAAAACCTACTTAAAACTGATTGTAATTCTGATCCTGATTCTGCTTCAGATTCGTATGGGTATCATCTCAGGTGAGGTGCAAGTCAAGCTAGCTGAGCTGATACTAAATAGTGGAGTGAAACTACTGCAGACTTGCAGAATTGTCACCCAAAACGTCACTTGTGCATCACAGACATCCTGCACGCTGACTGCAATTTTTTTTACTCACTCGACCGCATGGCAGCCTGCAAAACCATGCTGTGGTCAGTTGACAAAGTGCAGCCGTTCCTCTGTTTGGTTGCCGATGAATGGATCTCAGAAGGAAAGGATATCCTCCATTGTTCCTGTACTTTTGTTTGTTTAAAAACCTTGTTAAAAGGATTCACCTGGCATCATTATAGAATCCCGTGGGTACAAGCTGCTGTGGAAAATGAAATCAAGAAAAGTACCTGGTATCAAAAGTGATTTGTCTCGAGTTGAGCTGTGCTGTACCACACAGTGAAAACATGAATGAATGAATGAATGAATGAATGAATGAATGAATGAATGAATGAATGAATGAATGAATGATTGAAGGCTTTATTTCAAACACGTGAGAGTAATATAAAAAGTAGCAAAACAAAAGAACAAATAAAAACATGGCATAATAGACTTCCTCATGGCAACGGCAGTGCATGGAGATGCTGTGGTTGGTACCTCTTTCAAACTTTGCTACATTTATGTTTTAATATGTTATTTTTTCATCTTTATTGCTGAAACACGTATTACCTGTGACAGAAATACACTCCTAGACATTGGAAAAGGAAGCGTGGGGTTTGGCTTGACGAGCAGCGGACCTTGATCGCGATTGTTAATGATCAACACTGCACACAGCATCTTTCAACTACTCAGCCAGATCACATGGACACACTGTTGTGTTTGTGTGATAAGAGTCATGGTTACTTAGCTTGAAATTAAGGCTGCTCTTGGCTAACGTCCAGTCAGGAAAATGAAACAGATGAAATGGCAGTGGTCAAGCTACGGGAAATCCGAGATTGTTGCCTTCTCCTCCACAACATCACGGATCAAGGTGTTGCACTTAATGGACAGACCGTGTTCCAGGCTGACAGGATGCAAGACTCTGGCGAGGGGAGGAGAGACTATGAGTTTTATAATGATGCTTTGTGCAAAAACGCAGTGAAAGTCAGTGGACAATGTTTCCAGACGTTGAACTTTTTATGTGGAGATGTCGACTATATTATCATCATCATCTTGTTGCTGCTGTTGACATTCAATCAGACACAAATTAAAAAAAAACCTAAATAAATAACTGTATATATTGCTTTATTTAATTTCATATTTGATCCAGTTTTATTCTGAATTTAATTATCTGTCGATATTAGAAATGTGTGTGTAGCATGAAGGGAGTACAACTTTCATTTTGTTGTGTTATGTTGTATAATGATAAATAAGATATATCTTGATATCTTGATAACAATACAACATGAGACTCTCATTGCATTTTACAGGACAACAGTAAGCTCGGACACCTGGAATCAACATGAAAACAACTATAGGCACCTGTGAGAATATCCACAAGACAGGGAGCTGAAAAACAGTGAAAAAGAACAAAATAAAATCAGACTAAAAGGGGGATAAAATAATTCTGTAAAGTATCATTATCCACTCAATTTGTTATTAAATTACTTGAGCGCAGCCAGCTGTTGATTTAAAATGTGAATTGCCAACTGAATTAGCAGAGATGATTTATTTTGCCTAGCAGCTGTTGCACAAATTATGGGACTGTGGTCAACATGTAGGCCCCTTTGATTGATATCTAAATAGTCCATAGCCGACTGAGTTTTATGAATGTTAATACAAACAGCAGCATTTTGTAGTTGCACAGTTGCCAAACAATGATTTCTGTGTCTGATTTGCTGTGATTGGTGGTTTCCCTAATATTCTTGCTATTTTTCTATGTATGTCTGCTGGATATACTCACACACTTCGTCTTGCTTCTTGTTACTATTGTCTGAGATTTAATAGAGTCAACCCTCTGAGCCAGCAGTTCCTGAGCTGCTTCCTAAATAAATTAATTCAAATGGAGTGTGAGGGATGTTTATATAACATGTTTTAGTGTTTCCACGCTGTGACCAAACCATAATCAGGATGTCTCGCTCTGTCTCACAATAAAACATAATACTATTTCATATTGAGTAAGTATTTTGTAACGGTTTTCTCTCAATTCTATTGCCAGGCGTCTTCAAAACAAGTATAATATGGACACCTGCTATAGTGCTCATTGTTATTACAACAGGCTTTGTTGATGTCCCATAAGCGCCCAGATGGAAATGCTCCATGGCCTCTTGCTGGCTTCTCTTCTCTTCCTTCCTAGTAGTTGTTGTCACAATCTGCCAAATGTGAGGTACATAGCATCTACATGCACACACACACACACACACACACACACACACACACACACACACACACACACACACACACCTGATCTTGACTCATACCAAGTTTTGGGAATCTGCACGACCATGTGGCGGCTTGTTTTGATTTAAAAAGGGTACATGCTTCCAGTAAAGCACTGATCTCGGCTGGACATCTGGTTGATGGTGAAATTGTCTGTAAAAGCTGGATTTTAAATTAAAGTTAGTATTATAGTGCAGCCAGAGAAGGGTAGACATTGAAAACAGAGAGGGGAAATACATCAGTTTAAAAAAAAAAAAAGCAAGGCAAGAGGAGTTTTACAGAGAGGCCATGAAGAAGATTCTGTTTCAACAAAAACATTATTTTTAGAGCAGCCAGACAAACAGCCAGTTGTACCTGGCAGCTGATCATTTGCTAAGCTCCACCCCCTTAGTTACTGTTGCTATGCCTGTCAAACATTATGTTGAGGCACAGCATTTATATAGTGTACATTGTTAACTGTGATAGATTTACTCAAAATAATGAGTAATTATTAAAACAATCGATCCTTGAGAGAAACAAAAGAGGGACGTCCCATTATTCAGAAACTGCAAAAGTCAGAAAAATGTCCCACTGGACTGAAACCCATTTCTCCCACAGCCCACTGCGCTGAAGGACCATTACACCCAAAAACACACTTCCCCTCTATTTGTTAGTTAGGGTTAGGGTGTGATCAGCCTACATCTGACAACTGAAAGAAGTCTGTCAGAAATTTTATTTTGACGTCGAAAATTTGTCTGCGACAGAAAAGTCACTTGAAATGTCGTTCAGTGTAAGACCAGAATGATCGTCTATTAAGGACTTTTATTATTGCTAGATGACATGTTTGAAAATGAGAATCATGTATACGAGTCTTAAGTATGTGCTTGATGACTACATACTGTACGTTAGGCCTGGGAGGTATATTTTTTCATACCTTCATTCCCTCCTGACATTTTACGAGGGTATACAGTATTAGGTGGTATTTGTTTATTCCACTGTAGTACTGTCTTTAGGGTAGGCGGAGCTGATCGTCATGGCAACACTGTTCCCACAGCAGAGAAACAACACAAACAGGAGCTGTGCTTCAGTCTTGAGAAGCAGCAGCTTTTATTCACTGACAAACTCAACCCTACTCTCTACATTACAGTGCTGCTGCTGTACATACACCGCCAGACTGACAACTTCACTGGTCACCATTTCTTCTGCTCAGCGCACGTTCACCAGCACTCTCTGACACCACAAACAGTAATTAGTCTGCTTTCTCTCACACTCAGTAAAGTTGCACATTCATCATGCTACGCTACTCGAACTTTCTATGCTCTGAACAGTTGGTAGTCTGCAGGGTTTATTGACTTTCCTTAATCATTGAGACAAAATCCTAAATACACAGGAGCATTTTCCCTCTTTTTAAAAAGTTAGTCCTGTAACGTTATCCCTTTTAAAATCACATAAGTTATGATGTTGTCCCTGCATTGTATTACAACCCATGAAGGTGTCACATAAAAATGTGATGCTAATACAAATAGCTAATACTGCAACACAGTGGTGAATTCTTTTTCCTGCTTCTTATAAATAGCTTGCTATACATCACTGAATTATACTTTTGAGGAACACCACATTTTAGAAAGTTTTTTGGACGTGACAGTGAGGCTTTCTTGAGATATCATGCAGATCATTTAAGAATGTACAGCATTCAGTCCACATTTGTGGGTTTAGATTGGCATTCCTGAGCTCCCTCAAGAGCCTCGGCTCATCTCTTCATTTTCAGACAGAATAATTAAGTCTCCAGCAGCCCACCAGTGGAGATTAGAGGGTATATATCAGTCTTTCCATCGCTTTGTCTTCATACTGTTCCCGCCCTTCCTCCCTTTGGAGTTACAGCTCAGTGCTGCTGGAAACAAGCTCATAGCTGAAGGGGAAAGGAACGGAGGAAACCCTTTTCCTCAAAACCAGGCCAAAGCTCTCTTCCCAATGGGTGCATAATGGTGATGTGAACAGAGGTGGGAGGCATACCGTCTCTTACCTTCACTTGAAGAGGGTGTTTAATGTAACACACATTATCAAGCCTTAAATAAACAACCCTCTGGGAAGGTGGGAGTGTTAACACTGCAACGCTCCATAAGAGGGGCATATCAGCTTACATACCATACATGTGAATTCATCATCATGCTGTATGTCATGTTTCAGATTGCCACTGTGGTCCAATTTGTGAAAGGCATACAAAAGAGACATACGGTAACATATGCCTGCATTGGGATCAAAGCAGACAGTGTAGTTTTTTCCTTTTAAAATAACAAACTGGTGTAAACAAGGAACCACATCCCAGAGCATGCTTAGTGTGAAGGGTCCTCCAGCATAAAACAAAATGGATCTTTTTCACCCTGTATCTCCATGATGACACCTTCCACAACAGTTACAAATGATCATTACAAAAATTTACCACATGATTATTTTCTGATTATCACATTTCTTACCTGTAATGTGGGTTTAAGTAGGTAAGGCAACTAAAACTACTTTGTTACAGTTATGAACATGTTAAAGTGAGCAAATAATCTCCACTCATGGTCTATTTACATGTCTAACCTGCACATTTCTATCATATCACATGTTCTTCATCAGTAGGTGAAGTCTGCTCAGAACGGTCTTCTCATCTGTTTGTGTGAAAAACCTATTCTTAATCTTGGAAACACTAATTGACAAAAGAATGAAGTTATGAACAGTAGACAAAATCACATGCTTTGCTGACCTGAACATCCATCCCTAATTCTTCCTGAGGGTTTTGGGCACTAAAGAGGGGTCAGTATGCTTAAACCAAAGAGAAAGTAAGCAGATTTTGATCATGTAGCACACAGTAGGAGACTGTCTGCATCAGATGTTGTCTCAGAAATTATACTCGTATGGCTTAGGTGAGGGGTAGCACCTGCAGCACAGGCAGGTTGAGGACTCATCTGTAATTATGAATTTTCTATTGCAATTTGCAATCATGTTTTTGCATCGTCATCGATACAAACTGAATCTCAGAATGAATTAACTAGAATGGAAGTGGAGAAGAGTGATAGATGTGGAAGTCAGTTGACTGGAAGCAGAGATACTTTGTGGTGCGTTTGTGGGACACACACTTCTATTTTCTGCAATCTGATGTTTTCACATCACAGATAACAAAGGAAGGCATTCAAATATTGATTGATAGGTTGTATGACAATGAAATGATCAGTGAAAGAGTTACACATCGTGCAATACGCCCACGTGTGCGCTCCAGACACTGAGCTGCTACATTCACACGTGTCTCGCCTGGACTTTGGACGAGGGAGCCGGCAGAATTAAGTCCGGGCCAACTAATGAGGACATTTGTGTTCACACATACAGTTCCTCTGGGTAATGGGGTCTAGATGGCAGAGTTGCAGTGCATGTGTGAAATGGGTTTGAGTCTTCATACAATTACTGTCACATTACACTACAAGTGTCACACCATGATTGCCTTTAAGGAAAGATTGTCATGTCCTGCCCCTTCTTTGAGGGTGACCTACAAACAAACAAAAGTCATTACTTACACAACCACCAGAGGTCCTTGTCAGGAAAACATGAGCATAAGTTTTTACAATTTATTCACATTAAAAGGGAAAAAACAAGCATGTTAAGTTGCGTGCTGGTCGGTGAAGTATTTACCACTCTGGATCTCCTAGTGGTGTTATCTTAGCTACAATACTAATGCTGCTAACAGTAGATCACTTCAGTGTTTTGCAACAAACCTGGTAGCTAGGCGTTATTATGGATCCTGCTGCTTTTCTTGGCAAGACCTGCCCTATCCTGCAACTGATTGGCTTGCCTTCATTTGTTGGGTTGGTTAGCTTTAGGGCATGAGGAGTGAGATTGGGTCGGGTTAGGGTAAGAATATCTGGGTAAGCCAATCAGAAGCAGAGTAGGGTGGGATTCATAATGAGGCGGCAGCTGTATATGCATGATGATGTTTCGCCCAGTGAATAGTGAATATCTTTTTTGACTGGTCTCAATATGAGGCCAATATGTTATTATACAACTCTGGAAATTCAGAAACACAAGTGATTTGATTTTCCATCCATATTTCAATTCAAGCAGTGGTTGAACTTGAACAAATTTAACCTGAACTTTTGGCATGTTCCCGCCCCTCCCAGCACACCACAGACATCCAGCAGAGCCGTCACAGAACACCACATACACAACAATGAAGGACTTGAGTGCAAAAAACTGTTTGAGACAGAGCTTCTCTCCAGAGATCTAAAATGTAGTCAGAGTTTTCATTTTTAAATGAGAGTGGGCCTCTCAGGCACAGTGACAAATCAGGCTACACAGACAGAATTTGCTAATAAAAATAAAAAGATAAAACAACACCGGTCTTGCTCTTAAATTAAAAAGCCAATGGCAGACCAAACAGAGCAGACAAACCACAAAAAGGAGGATGAGGGTGGAGGAAGGAAAGGTGAAGAGCAGGGGAGGAAAGAAAATGTGAGATCAGGCCCAAATCTGTGGGGAAGCGGTAGCTTGGGCCGGACGAGTTCACAGATGTTTTAAAGTGCTAATCTAATCTTTATGCCAGGCCTTCCCCCTCCTCTTTCTGTCTTTCCCCTCTCCCTGTCTCAGTCTTTTTTCTCTTTTCCTCCTTTGACTTTTTTGGAGGGAGGTTGGAAAGGCTGCGGCCTGTGTTAATGCATCTCAGGAGCATCATGTACCACTGCTGCGCGGTGATGGGCCCTACTTATTCATGCGCCTGTTATCAGCCCAGTTTTCAGACACATATGCGATTGCAATGAAGGAGTCTGGAACTGAGAAAAGGTATAATGAAAAATAACCTTGCACAAAGCTGCTATAAGAAGGGATGAAAGGGAGGTAAAGTAGCAAGAGGGGGATTGTCTTTTTTAAAAAGGATATCACCCATGGTGATCGTTCGTCAAATTCAATGATCTTCCTTTTTTTTACACTCTGACACCTTATTGGTCCACAGACTTTGCCTGTTATTTAAGCTTTGCCAAAAGTGTGTTGCGTCAGTGTTATATGGCTCTGATACAGGATGAAGAGGGATTACTTTGACCTCTCATGTTAGAAAAACTAAATTTTCGGCCCCACTTTGAGTTTTAACTCATTTCCTCCCCTTGTCACTCTCTTCCTTGATTTTTCCCTCTTGCTTTTTCTGCCTTCCTCCCTCTTGTTGCCTGATAGGAGGGAGACTTTGTGTCAGACAGCGGCTGTATTGAAATACACTGACAGCTCCCTCTGATTCAGCGGATGTACTTGCACAGGAGTTAATCTCACTAGGCAGAATTTAACAGCAAACCCAAATCCTGTGGTTTAAGCCTCTTCCTCCTGACACGCTACACAAGAAACAAAGAGGCCACTGCCAGAAAAATCCCCCAGGTCACAAAACCTGGAAATATAGGCAGAGATTAGAGGTACACGTGGATGTGTGAGAAGAAACAAATCATTTTTCTGCATGCAGACATAATTATTAAAGCCTTTTTCACACCAGACGTGGTTTTTTTTTGGTTCACACTTAATTTGCACGTTAATATGTTTCAAACCTATATCTAATCAACGCAACACATGAACTATGGAATTTCACAGAGTGATGTTGAAGCTTTTATTTTTTTGGACCAAGGCCGATTTTTCTGAAGTTTTGCTTCTGACCAATCAAACTGCATGTTGTTGACAATGTCACATTCAAAACATCCAACACGGTGGATCACTTGTCTCACACATGTTTCACAGAATTTATATGATAAAAGGGAGAAAAGAACTACAGAGACAACAATTTCAAAGACAACGTGTCGGGAAGAACAGAAAATGTACAGTATACAGAATACGTCTTTGATTAAACTTCCGAACGGGCCATCCTTCTCTTGTGGAAGAATATGAATGAACCAAATGTACATAGTTTAACTGTTTACGAATTATATACTAATTCTACAGGTAGCTGCTGCTCCAGGTCAACTGGCTCTCTGAAATCACTCCTCTGCTTCTTCAAACTTGGCAACATCCTGACGTAAGTCCTGAAGCAGCTGTGTTACAGTTTCAGCAGTGAAACTCACCAAGTTCTCCTCTCTTATGTAAAAGAGTCAGGCCGTCATCATTGCTGTTGATTACATCTTTGTAGCCATGGCACCAATTTTTTTTTTAGAGGCTTAATGATTTATTCACAAAGTCGTGTCGTGCTTGCTGTTAATAGTCTAATGTCTAAATTCTTTCTCTGAATTAAATTTTTGATGACAATGATAACAATACTTTGACTTTGAGACTGGCTCCTGAACAAAACATTTTTCTATATCAGTCTTATAAAAACCATTTGAACCAAAAGAAAATATTAAACATTATGGTACAATTACTCACTTCAAAGGAGGAAGCTGGCCAAGACCTGGGAGCAGCTGGAGAAACTGTTTTTACTCTATGCACTCAACCTGGGTAATGACTAAATGAAGAAACTGACACTATTGGATGGCTATTTAGGTGATATTTGTGGCACTGGGAACTAGTAGCAGTGAGGCCTCTTTCTTTCTCTGTGCAAAGAGAACCTACAGCCATCCACAGTGTCAACATGGGTATTTCTCTACTTTAATCTGTCAGCAACACCACATTATCTGTCAGGAAAGTTCTCCGCTTCGGGTCCTGGTTATCAGTCCCTGCTGTGGTGAAGAAAGGATCTGGCAGGGACGATGTGGTGAACGGACGCTGCACCGGTTAACTGACAAGCAGCACAAAGTTCATTGATTATGTTATCTGTGCAGATAAGTAGCTGGTGGTAAACAAATAAACAAAAATCTGTGAGCCTGTGTACTTAAGTTTGTAGCATGTGAGTTTTATATATCTTGTGAATGTATTTTGAATATCTTTGACATTTGTGTTCTTTTGTGTAACTGCACACTTTCTGAGATGTATATTAATCTTATTTCTCTACTTGCATTTTTATGATTGTTGTGACCGTATTGTCACTTGATGCAAAGTAAATTGTGTTACCCTGTGTATGAAATGGCCTATATAAATAAAGTCTGAGTTGAGTTGCTTTTGGGACATGTAATGTTAGACAATCATCAGCCATATTAGATCATGGTACAGACATGTAGCATGCTCAGTGGCTCACTGACACTGGTGTGATTTACTCCATAGGTATTGAATTTGGTATAGAATGGCAAGATTTTTTCATTGCTCAGTAGAAGCAGATCTGAAGATCAGTGCCCTAAACGTATAGTAAACAGATCCACATTGTGATTTTCAGTTTATGTATTTCAGATTACTTTTCGGTTTATTTTTTCAATTTTCTCTGTGATTTATTGGTATCAGTACATGTGATTCCTGGTTGTTGTTGAGCCGGGTGTTTCCTGTGTTATCCCGTGACAGGGCATTCCTACCACTGATTCCCGGTTGCTGACCACGCAACACTTTGAATGTGCAAGTCATAAAATACAACATGATGAGTCCAACCTGGCAACCGCCACCGAACATCCAATCACTCACATCCTTCTGTTGCTCTCCCTGCTTCGCCCCTGCCCTTCTCTCTATTTTCCTGTGTGTGCTGCTAAACATCTGGAGAAGAGCAATATCCTCGAAGTAAACAGACCAACAGCTGTCCACCAGCTCCCGTCTTTCCCCTCACCATCTCTCTCTTCCTTCATCACTTGTTTCCTCCTTATATTTCTCTCTCATTTGCTTCACAGGCTGTGTGACAGTTTCTGTTTCAGTCATTCTGTCCTCTCCCTCTCTCTCTCTCTCTCCTCTCTGTTTGTAGTTTGTCTGTTGGCTCATCAACAGGTAGCCATCAGTGATGGATGTGTTTACGCTGCTGCTCGTCTGAGCCTGTGTGATTTGAGTGATGGAGGACATTGAGGACACAGATTGAGGGATGCTTTCAGTCCAAAGCTGATTTCTCTGACTGCATTAAAATTCCTTGGAGTTTGGCAGAAAAACAATTTTAATTCATTTTTATTGCAACTTCTCATATCATTGAAAAGTCTGACGGGACATTCAGTCTCACAGTCAGGTTTTACAGGGCCCCGTTTCACAAAACATGTGAGTGATTGCAAATTGTGTCAGGGTCGTGTTTTGCAAATGACTATCGCTTTGATAGTGCTGTCTCATGTTGTTTGTTTTAAATAGTAAAATGTGTCAAAATGAGTGAGAGGAAATTACCTCATGTTACAAATTGCAGCTCACATGTTGCAAGTTTGGTATAATTGGTTCCAGGTTCTCCAAATTTCACTGGAAGAAATAACGGAGGCTAATGAGCTGTAAAGATTTATCACAGTCCTACTTTCTGATTCAACTCAAGGAAACTATTTTTTAGTTTCTTTGGTTCAACTTTGACCTAGTGCTCTGTACTGTGTCTGTTTTTTGTGGTTTACGTGCGGTTCACTTTTGGTTTTCCTTCCGAATTAAGTGGTTTAGTCAGGAACACTCATGTTATAGATTTAACTATTTACTGTAACAGATGTAAATACAGTTATGCTTGGTGCTGGTGGCCCTGCTCTTAAGATGCTCCCTGGATTAGCCAAGCAGCATGTAGGCCACAACAGGGACCTCAGTGCAGAGCTGCATGCAAAAGTGGGCCTAAGCAAGACATTATCATTCAACCATTGAGCCAAGTTAAGACTCTGAACTAGAAAAGTGGAGGCTGGGTGGTGGAGGCAAAACTTTGCCAGCAGCATCAGTGAGTGTGCCAGCATTGGTGGAGCAGGAATTAGTGAGGATATTCTACTTATTCAACCCTTAAAGCATCAGCAATAATTTTCCAATGATATTACATACATAATAGTAGAACTCTCTAAAAGAAACCATTCTGTCCAAGTACTTTTTCTTTAATATCTCAAGTACATTTTGTTGTTAATACTTTTGTACTTTTACTTGAGTGAAATCTTGAATGAAAGACGTTTACTTGGAACATAGTATTTTTAGAGAATGATACCTTTTCCACCTCTGATAAGGTGTAATGAACCAGAAATAACCTTTAATGTTGGCGGTTCCAGGGGAGATTTAGGAGTTAATATTGTGAGGGGGAGATCCCACAGAGTCCAAATCTCTGCCTCCATCCTCCACACAGGCCTAATTATACCTGAACTTAAAGACACCTCCTCCCTCTTCTCAACTCCTGTGGTACATTTCCCCGAACGCATGCCTCAAGTGTCGAAAGCAAATCAGGGGCAGTGAGAGAAGGTAGGAATAGCAGAAACGGAGGAAGGAATGAATGCAATTTCCATTCAAGCAGGGACAGCATCCGCATTTTGTGAGACACCTGAAAAAACATCATTTTTCATCGTTGAGCTGTAAGGGAACGGGAGGAGGGAAGATGGACATGAAGACATAAATGAAGAGATGGACAGATGACAGAAGAAGAAGAGTGGATGTGCATTCACTGTTTGAAGTGGTATCACTTGTGATTGAGATGTTATATCTGGTACTTGCATACATACATTTTCAGGCAGAGACGGCTGACATAGATGGACAACAGCTGCTTCTTACGCAACCTCTGCACTGCTACATCAAACGCACATGCACACAGAGTTGGAGAAAAAGAGACACATACTTATAGAGACACAGACGGACTTCAGGGGTCAGGGTTCTGGCTCGTGACAGGCCCGCTTCCGGTCGGCCTGCGCTGCGTTTCGACGTGCTGCACCTGCCTCACTCTGCGACCCAGTGGTCCAGGTTTACTCGTTCGGTTTCAGCATGAGTCTGTCTTTGAAGCCCTGAGTCGAAACCCAAGACCCTCGCTATCTGTTTTATGTGTTCCAGACTCAAACCACCAACTCAGCAGCAGCAGCAGCACACAACTGGTGGATACATCCACATCTGCTACAGTGATCTGGGACACTATCATTTTATTGTGTGACACACTATATGTATCAAACTGCAATTTAGTGCACTTAAGGGGTTAGCATGATTGAAAACTGTTTCTGATGTCCAAAAGGGAATCTTCTACAGCCATTAAGGGTCTGTGACCCCAGCAGTATAAGTGATGCCCTGGTTCTTGTGCTGCTGGTACATCACTGTCATGTTGGCTTTGATTGATCATCGCTGCAAGCACACACTGTTTGTAGCTGTGCCTCTTTGCCAAACCCACAAATTTCTCAGAAATGTAATGGTTTAAGAAGAAAAGAGGACATTTGTAAATCAGCCAACAGGGCTTCCAAATTCCTTTGCCTGTCAAAATATGCTCGTGTACTTTATTCATTCATCATCTTGAAATATAAAAATGTATAATCTTTTAATCCAAGACGTGCTTCAGACAGGTATAAATGGTTCATATGGTCAGTGGGTGGGCTGCACAGTCAACCCAGCAGTGAGTCCAACAGTCCAACGGGGAGGTGGGAGTGCTGTGGTTTCCATGGCCCTGCTTTCAGTCTGCAGGGGACACCAGAGGCCGCCTCTGTCTGTCTGTGGCTCACCTCAGCTGTGTCAGAGTGGGCGTGAAGAGTGGCAAGTCAGTCCTCAAGGACTCTGTCTACACTCAGACTGCACTGCTATCAACCAGGAAGCCTGCCACCTGTGTATGACAGCACTCATGGCGTTACTGGATGATACTAAATAACTGGGACGTGCCTTGAAATTCACTTGCCGCACATTTTAAAATCTTGACATGGAGAGTTAAACCATGGCGCAGAGATACTATTGAGGATACTGATATCATATCCTCAGTTTTGGGGATTTTGGAATTTTTAACACTCTGACCTGGAGTTTAGAGTTTTTAAGCCTGACTTCTGGGAGTTAAGTTTTTGGATTTTGCAGTTTTTTTTAAATGACCATCCTGACATTGTGGGGCATGTTTTGAAAAATAATTTTGGCCAGGTTCACACCAGCCTTGTTTGATCAGCTGAAACTGAACCCTGGAGCGTTCATCCCCTTGGAGCTGTTAGTTTGGGTTGGTATGAATGCTGGGCTTGAACTCTGGTCCGGCCAAAACCATAGCCCTCTTGTCTGTCTTAATGGGGTAGTTGGGTGGTTCTGTCAAGTGATTTCTTCAGCTGCTCATCCCTGGTGTGACCACTATTCAAACCAATCAGACATGTATCACTGTATGTCTTATTTAACCGTTTAAAAGCATTTTCTCGTGTTTTGGTAAACTAGCAGTGCATCTGGGTGAACCTGGACTTACAAGACATTCAATGCTTTGCCTGTACACAAAGAAATAGTGCGCAAAGAACAACACAAAACATTTCAGTTATTTGTTTCAGTAACATGGTGTCAGTGCTATATCATTGCAAGAAAGTGTTAATTTTATTATTGTTGGAGGGGGGCCACAACAGTGGCACTGGCCCCTGTTGGCCACCCCTCTAGAACTGCCCCTGCAAACAAGACCCAACTCATGTCTGTGCAGGAGAGCAAAGAGAAAGTTGGTTTCAAAAGTGTTCAGCTCAGCATTTTTGTAGCTTCTAACTGAATCTCTGTGGTTTGAGGTTTAGTGTCTATCCTTAATCCCTGTTTATGCTTTCAGGTATCTGCTTTATTTTACTGTTCATGTTTGCTTTTGGCTTTGTAAGAGTCTTGTAAAGTTACTGCTGATGAAAACCCAACATTTCCTGACTGCTTGGAGTTGTGAAGTGGAATGATTTTATTGACCATTGTTCATGAAATTAAATTTCAATTCATTTTCTCCATATACAGTGTTAGGTGACTCATAGTTGGCGCACTTTCTCTATGGCTTGGATCGGCATTAAAGAGAGACTGCGAAATGAGATTAACAACTGCAAGACACAAAACATTTGGTTCTTTGATAAATGCTCAACGTTCTGTATAAAAACGTTATGTGAGAAACATGTATGAAATCCAGCCACCAATTCTGTTATGCCCCCCTGAAGATGAGGAAAAGTGATTTTACAATCTGCAGTCTACATTTATTTAGTTCTGTATTTGCTACAAGTCTGATTTGCACCATAGACCAGCTTAATATCCACAGCAACGGCAGCAGAGGCTCATGGGTATGGTAGTATTTAGCACCATCTTCCATGCCAAAGTGATGGAAAAAACGATTTCACTGAAAAAGATGTTGAAATAATTAAACTGGGGGCTGTAATTCATCAACGTAACTAGAATCGTTTTCCAGGATATTTTTCTATGTTGTGTAACATTGGGGAGATCATTAAAAAATAACATTTGAATTGGGAACTCAGAGCAGGGAAACTTTCTTTCTCTGGACTCTGTGGACCTCAACATTTCTAGAATCCTGGCTGTGGCTCTGCTGCACTATTTTTTGTGACCTGTACCCTGGTTGAAATTATCTAAAAATCCCTGATAGTCCACTCCTTGTGTGAAGAACTCTCTGTAATGTGAGGCATTTGTACTCCCTGCTGCTCTCCCAGTGCTTATCTGGTGTACATCACGGATAAACCCAGACACCTGGTCAGAAGCGCAGCCATGTGTATGTGCGGCCTGTCCTGCCACTGGGAGTAAAACCCTCCATGTAGAGCTCGGCATGATTTATGGTCTGAGGGAAGGTGTTCCTCAGGGCTGACTGGGTCAAGGTCGCTGCTACCCAGCCTCAAACCGACTCCACACCTGACAAGATAAGCCTGGTCATATCCTGTCTTTGTGCTCCGCAACCTCACCCTTAAGAATTCATAAGCAGAGCACCTGTGAGAGGAAGGAGAGAGACAGGGAGAAAACGTGTTGCAAAGACAGATATGAGACAGAGGCAGTGTGCAGCCATGATGCAGGGAGAGGTAAAGGTGTGATCAGCTTTGAGACAATCACTTTAATTTTAAAGAAGTCCGAATACAGGAGTGTCTGGTCAGCAGTGTCCGTGATATTGTGCATAACAAATAAACTGTTAAATGCGTAACAAGCTTCATAGACCGTTCAACCCCTTAAAGCAACATTATTTAACTATTTTACCTCATAGTTCCCATGAAACAGCGAGTGCTTATTGCTTAACTGTTTCCTGTAAAAACAGGCAGCTAGGGAGGGTCATTGATTTACAGTAGCCAATAGTGCTGAATGTGTGTTACGCCCCCCCGCAAGCCCTTGTAGCCTCCTATCTGTGTTCTGACGCACTTGGGGGAAAAAATGGTTGTTTTATTACTGTTATATTGTAAAATTATGCTGAACCATAATACTGTTGTTATTTTTTATTAATTCATTTGTGTTGTTTATTATAAAAATATTTGGGCTTTTGAAAATAAAAACATTTGGCAAGATTTTGAGCAATTACTGTGCTGAAAAACATCAAACCAATCTGGCAACACTGACAGCAGTCCATGGATGTAGGAGATCGGCTGACTCTTCCTGGACTGAGAGCTCCAAGACCAGTTGTCATCTTGTATTTCTTAAATGTACAGCACTTTAGTCAATGTAACTTTTTTTTTTTTTTAAGTGCCTTATAAATACATTTGACTTTACTTGACTTGAAAATTCAGCCTGAAATATTTGGCATTTTTAGAAACTTAGATCTCCTCTAGAATTTAAAATAAAATTCTGTGGGTTTCAACAAAGTTTGGACTAACAGGACACGGCTTATCAGCAATCACTCCACTCACTTCATCATGAGGGACAAATGTACAGTTTAAAACCTGTTTCTAATCTAGGACCTGTGAAAAGCAGGAGCTGATGGGTCTGGCTGAGGGTAGTGAAGATTTGGAAGAGAAAACTGTGTAAAGATGGGCAGATGACTGACAAAATGAGATAAAAGTGAGGTGAAAACACAAAAGGGGATGCTGAAAAATGAGAGATAAATGAGTCAGGAAAGGTAGAATAAAGGATGTATGTAGGTGAAAGAGTGAGCAGGGGGTCATGGAGGAAAAAAGGCCAGAGGTTATCATTCAACCACTAAGTGAACCACGATGTGTTACAGCCCACGAGATGAAATGCACTGGCACTGACCCAAAGAGTTATCTACAAGAACTCTGTAGAGCAGCAGAGACACATACCATCTGTGGACATGATATCATATGACACATTTTATGTGCACATCTTTATCTTACTCTTTTACGCTTTCTTTTCTGTTTGTCTTTGTTTTGTCTACACACACACACACACACACACACACACACACACACACACACACACACTCTCTCATACACACACACGAGTGCCCCC
>JAJHUR010136372.1:0-80457 GCA_027495735.1 Lutjanus campechanus | reverse complement strand
GGAAAAATCCTATCTTAGACTCTTTCTATCAGAACTTAAGACTGGGAAGTTTCTGTAATGCGGCTCCTACGCATGTCACGTTGTGGTTCAGGAAATTGTATTTTGACTACTTTCTGACCTTTTATAGTCTAAACAATTGATCATTTGATAAATAATCTTTAGTTGAGGGTTTGTTTAAACCTGTATGATTGTCAGACTGCTCGTAATTCATGGACTCCTTTCGAGGAATGTTGCCATATTCATAAATTCCTGGTATTTGACTCAATGAGTTTAGTACTATTATTACCAATAGGGATGATTAGACTCAAGTAACAATAAGCCGGAATAATCCTTCAACTCAATCTGCATCTTTCTCTGTTCTCTCTTTCTCATTCTTCCTTCTCCAGCTCCCCCCTCTTCCTCTCTGGCTCTCTCTCCAGTTCACTTTTGGATGAGTCCCAATGCCTTTGAACCGGCAGCACCCCACTTCCTCTCTCAGTGTTTGTCGCCTTCATTCTGAACCAAGAGGAGAGGAGAATAAATTGCATCCTCTCTTGTCCTCTGACAGACATTGCCCATAGCTTTCCCCCTATGGGGGACAGGTGACAACGGATACCTGCTATTTTCAAAGAAACATACTGCCTTTTTCAGTGTTGCCTCAGAGAAGGGACACACACACTTTCCTCTCTGCATTGGGCTCTCTAAGAGTGCACCTGAGTAGTGTGTGTGTGTGTGTGTGTGTGTGGAATGCAGAGCTGTAACAGGAAGGGAAAGCCCAGTGTGCCTCGTGGAGATTTGTCATTATTTATTGACCATAAATCCCCGGGAGTCTCAGTCAGTCACAGTCTCTGATTGGAGGGACTTGAAGGGGAGAGTGGGGATGGATTTAAGGCAGGTCTGACACTCACATCTTCAGGCACAATGTACCTGGACAAGGAGCAAGCACACGAGGGACACCTGCTCACTCCACACTAATGGAAAATATATAGCAGTGTGGAGGAAGACATGTAAAGCAGTAGCTGCTGAACCAGTGGTAGGAATAACGGTGTGTATAACACAGATTCTGGGTAATAGGTTTTATTATGACTAACTCAAATTGCTTCTTCATTCCTTCCAATGTCATTATAGTTCTCCTCGCTTGTCATTGTCAAATTACAATGTTGTTCTCATCTTACACTCCTGCAGTGTTTCTGCAGCCTGCATGAACCTCCTCAAGTCTGGCAGCGGGCAACTCATTTCAACCATAGATCTTATATTAAATAAGATTTCAGCCTCAAAATAATATAATAATTAAAACAAAAACTAACACTGATACTAAAACTAATAATAACTACACTAAACCTAAACATTTTGAAACTGAAACTACACTGAATTTAAAACAAAATAAAAATAAAATCTTATGAAAATAAAGCTATAATTACTCTGACAGAAAGTTGAAAATTGTAAGCATGTTCCTTATTCGATCATTGGTAACATTAATGATTTATTAACATAACTTTGCTTACACCAAATAATACCAAATGCTTTTTTCCCACTCAGTAAGCATATTGCATATTATCCGATAGTATTACATAGCCTATGGAACGTGTAAAGGCATATAGGGCTACATATCAATATTTTAATGAATTTCCCCTTGGGGATCAATAAAGTATTTCGTATTCGTATTCGTATTCGTATTCGTATTTCGTATATCAAACACATATACTTGAATATCGGATGACATGTGGAGAACTCATAAAAATCATCTCTGTCATATTTCAGATCTTTATTTGATAGTAGATAGATTAAAAGTTACTTGATGGATCAATTTCTTAATGACCAATTAATCATTAATGGATTAATTGTTACCATCCCTACCCTGATCCCTTCACTCTCATGATCTCTAAACCACCAGCCAGGCACACAGATATGAGAGAATAAACATTGTCATGAACAAATCAGATGAAGCCATTGTCATTCAGTTAAGCAATCATCTTTTTGGCTGCATGCAACTACACCCTCCAGATGGTGCACATGCAGCCCCACTGTCATGCCGAGAGAGCTACATCATACGGTCAGCCAGCAAGTAAGTCATCCAGAGCTCAAACAGGAGTATAGAGCCAGTGAGCTAACTACCAGCCTGGTTGTTAGCAAAACAGTCGCCCAGATGGGCATTCTGCCAACCAGTCCGCTAGCCAGTTCTCCCCCAGAGACCTGAGTCCTGTCAACCAGTGAAGCTGTGGGGAGAGGAACTGAACATAGGAAATATTAATCTCTCCAGAACCACACTGTATTGACTTTAAAGGTAGAATAAGTAGGATTTGCTAGTTGCCGTTTGCAATTACACAGGAAAGATAGTTGATTGTTGAGTCTCATTCACAGGTTTTGGGTTGATAAAGCATCTCAGTACAGTAAAATAATGAATAAAGTAGAAGGTATTTGCAGAGGGTGGGGCCTCTACTGATGCAGGCACCACCACACACTTCTGATGGTTCATGGGTAATGATTGAGAGGGATTATTTTTGTATGAGTCTGATGCATTTTTGGGGAAAATCCTACATAGTTTGCCTTTAAAGTTTTAGATGTGTATATATGTATATATATGTGTGTGTCTATAGAAATATAGAGGATATAAGACTGAGCCAGGTATCACCTCCTCTACAGATGTTCTGATATTTCAGACGTTAAATCTATTAGTGCTATACATATAAGTATGTTCTGACAAGACAAACACATTATTTAATGTTTATATATTAGGGAAGAAACAATGCCGAAAATTCAAGGTATGATAATAACCCAATAAAAAGTCCACCATATGATCACAATATTATAAAACAAAATGAAAAATGACACCCTGAAAAAATGTCCTGTATTAAGTGTAGAATTTTTTTTCCTTTTAACTTAAAGTGCTTCTGCTGTCCTTTAATATAATAGAATAAAAGTAGCCAGCTATGATCTAAGCATGAGCAAAAAATTGGCATGAACTGTCTTTGGCCATAAATATTTTATTTGTGTGCACACAATTACAAAACAAAACAATGAAACAACTACTAGTAGTCCTTTTACAGAATAAAATAATTACCCATGTAATACATAGTCACAATACATAGTGTCACAGTCCAGTACAGTAATATATTCAATATCTTGTTACATCCTTATTATATATGGATTACAACAGACGTCATGTAATCCAGTCATCCTCAGAGACTGAGTCAGGACCCAAAGGTGAGTCACAGGAGATTTTATTTGGGTCCCCAAAAAATATGTAAGACTATGTAAGAAATTCTGCAAATTTAAGATTTATATCTGCATTAAACCTTTTATAAAACATTTAAAATATAAATAATGTTGTTTTACTGATGATAGGAAAAAAATAAAAAATCTGTTAATTCTGCCTAAATGCATTTATTTTGTCTCATTTATCAAGTAGGCTAGAACATTGTGTTTTCCTGGTGAGAGGAAATAAAAACAATAAAATGGCCTGTTAACGCAGCCTAAATGCATTTATATCTTATTTATGCATGTTTTCAATAACACGCATCAAGATAATATGGTGTGATGCAGAAATGGCAGTAAAATGGTCAAGAACATTCATTTATGCACAAATTAACTTTTCGCAATATTTATTAATAAGGCCTAATGTGAATTGGGTTCCAGTGGTTGTCATTTTGAAAAAGTGGGTCCCCAGAAAACAAATTTGGGAAACACTGATGTAACCTGTTTCAAAAAATAGACACAAACATCTAATGGCTTTTAAAATAATAAGTAGACAACACTGCTTGATGATGCACAAAAGCAGAGCTTTAATGGGAAGAGGACATTTGCAGAATGAATGGTTTCATGAGGACATGTGGAAAGGGACAAAGAAGCAATGACACCATGAATTCCTGAGCAGAATTACTTCATACTAATATTTCATCTCAGTGCCAGCAGAACATGTATTTATGCTTCACATTAAATTCAAGAGTGTAAATTAACTTCAGCATGCGCGCTCTATGTGTATGCAGAATAGTGCCCTCTGCTGAAAAACATTTAGAAGAACGTTGACTGATAGAGAAAGAAGGAAAGTCAAGGTTGAATACACCTCATGATTTGTGTATCTTGACGTTTCTTGTGTCTTATTGATTTGACCTTGGATGCTGCCTGTCAGATCTGCACCCTGTACCAGGATTACATTTTAAAATAACACCACAACAAGACCTACCATTTATCTTTGTGCCCACAGCTCCTCTAACCGCCTCTTCTCCCCCCTCTCCCTCTATCTCTCTGTCTCTCACCCCGTCTCTTCCCCCCACCGGTCAGGTCGAACTGGCTGAAGCCGTGCTGTGGGCGGAGGGCAGCACTCTGGCAGGTCTGTCTGCTGTCAGCGGGCTTCAACTGTTTCCTGGTGGCTTGTGTCATCCTGGTGGTGCTGCTGCTGACGCTGGAGCTGCTCATAGACACCAAGCTGTTGCAGTGTGAGTGGTAGAAACGTCACCTCACATAATAAGGATGTGGTTTGTTACACTCATTGTTTATGGTCCTGACTGTAATAGCATTCTTGGAGAGGGGAGAAAAGTGGACCGCTCAGCACTATTGTTTATAATTGTTACACAAAGGCACTGGGCCAATAGAGACTCGGGACCCACGACAGAGAAAGAACTTAATTAGCACAAAAAGTAAGCTGCAGAGAGATCATGTACTCATGATCTTGTTAGACTGAGCTGCAGTTTGGATGGAAAAGGATCTGGCAAGAGGATTAGAAGTGGCTGTAAAGCTATAAAGCAAAGAATAAGGAAACAAAAAACTGTGACAAAAATCAGTTGTGAGACTAGAGATTTCATATTCTTCAATAGGCACAATTTACCTGCACCTGGGAATATAACACAGGTAGCAGCTGTTAACAACATGCTGTAAACGAGTAGCAACCTGTCACCTACCTTCCCTGGCAAGCAGTCTTTAGTTTATCACAGCCAATGATAACATTAACAGTGTTGGTTTGAATCTGATAGTCCATAGAGTCCAACTTTACTAAACTATGCTAAGCTGTACTAATATAGAGGGTTGTGAGGGTTACTTTAAAAATGTATTCCGATACAATAACAAATTACCTGTTTAAAAATGTAGTCAGTAACCAAATCCAAAGATCGCAATATTAAAGCAATGTAATTTGATTTTTTTCCATTGCTTTTAGATTACCTTAGTACCAAAGATGGTGAAATTTCTTTAGCCTAATATAACATTTTATGTTCGTTGTTCGGTTCATGGAACAAGACCCTAATTAGTATCATTTGTAACATCTGTGTTTACCCTGCTATTTCCTATCAATATGGCTGCTGTGAAAAATGATACCAATACTAGCCTTTTGCAAAATATATCAGTGTATCCATAAACTTTATGACAGCAAATAAATATTAAAAAGGGTCATATAGGAAATGTCTCCATTACATAGTTTGTCCACCAAAAAGAAATTAATTTTGAGTTTATCAGCTGAAAAATGGCTCACTGGGTTACTTTTTTTTTTTTTTTTTAATTTAAGGTTAGATTTAAGGACATTTAGGAGAATCTATTAAAAATATGCAGGAATGCAATTTAATAGTCATAAGTATGTTTTCATTAGTATATAGTCATCTGAAAATAATTTTTATGTTTTCATTACCATAGAATGAGCTGTTTTTATCTATAGAGTGGTAGATATACTCTATCATGCATTTTACATGGATTAAGTTTTCTTTTTGAAATTTAGCTCAATGACCAAAAAGATTATTTAAGCCCCATCTGTCAACACATTCGATGTCTATTACATCTTGTCTTATCTTATCTCATCCTGTTACTTGATCATAGTATTAGCAGTCTATATGATAGATTTCTGTGTGACTGTAATATAATTCAGGACAGTTTTTGGATCTGACAGAGCACAAATAGATGAACAACATGTGTGTGAGCATGTGCAGACGATCTGTAAATACTAACTGCTATCCTGGTCTTATGTGTCTACTGTATAATGAGTCTGTGTCACTGATGATCTATCCAGGGACCTGAGGCTCTGATCAATCACGGTCTGGGGAATATAATCCTCCCATTAGCTTTGCACACTTAACACAAAATGTCAGGTGGTCGACATACCACTGTGGCCCGTGTCACCCCAGTATCACCTTCATCTACATCATCTGGCACGATGCAGACATCCTCATTTATCATAAGTGGAAGGTCAGAGGTTATGACCTGTTTGATGTCGCCGGGATGAGTGAAGAGCAAACATGGCAGAAATGTCATTCCAGCAGAATCCAAATACATTCAAGTCTTTACTTGAATGTTCCCCTGAGACTGACTGACTGACTGACTGACTGACAAGACGAAGCAGACAAAGGAAAAGTAAGACAAATGCGTGAAGGGAGATTAGCAAAGAAAGCAGGCGATACAGAGTTGGCTGGTGGATGAGTGCGGGGAGGACTGGAGGAAGATGAATGGACTGATAGACAGATCACTGAACACGGCAAACAAAGACAGATGGAGGGAGAGGTGGCGCATGAAGAGAAATGCCTCAGCTGACAGCCGAGTGCTGTTTGAGGCTGTCCGCAATTAGCCTGATGAATAGATGGGTGGCTACAGACACATGCATGTACAGTATGTGGTGAATTCATATTTATGATGCTGCTTCATGCCTCCGTCCGTATCTCATTTTTACCACTTTAATGCACCATGTCAATGTTAAAGGGATAGTTTGGATTATTTGAAGTGGGGTTGTAAGAAGTAATTGTCAATAGTCATAGTTTTATTGTGGGGATTATTCACTTTTAAAACACAAAAGTCACACAGTGACACAAACAAACGAACAGATCGAGGCAGATGTAGACCAGAAATTTCCATGTTCTGCGAGGAAAAATTTCTGATTTTGCTTACGGAGTCTGGTTGGTTTGGAGAGATTAGTATTTGCCTTTTGTAACATGGTTTTTGTGCCAGAAAAAGCTGTCTGACAGCAAAGTAAATTGGTGAAAATATAGGGTACACTTAATATTGATTTTTTTTTAAGCAGCTGAATTACCTTTTGTTGCTGACCCTGTCCACAGTAGTGCAGTGCTTTAGAACTGCGATTAATCAATTGATAAATTATTTGTCAACTATTAAAATAATCAGCAACTATTTTGATAATCGATTAATTGCTTTGAGTAATTTTTCAAGAAAAAAAGAGTTAAAATTCTCTGTTTTCTTTACACTCTATCACAGTAAACTGAATATCCTTAGGTTGTGGGCAAAAAAGACATTTGAGGACATTTTCTTGGGCTTTGTGAAACTATAAACATTTTTTACAATTTTCTGACATTTTATCACCCAAACAACTAATCAATTAACCCAAAAAATAATTGACAGATTAATTAACAATGAAAGTACTTGTTAGTTGCTTCCCTCTCTGCTTCTGCAAACTGGGGGCGTGCTGACCGGCATCTACTGCAGGTAATACACTGATTATTGATAAGTACTTCATACAACCCCATTTCAAATAATCCAAACCACACCTTTAAAATACAGCAGCGTCCACCTTTCACCACTTAATGTCACAGAAACGGTTCTTCTGCTTGTATTCCAACAGTTAATAATGCATTCCAGTTTGCCAGCATCATCCACTGGATCAGCCTGGCTATCCTCTCTGTGTTCTTCACCGAGGTGAGTCTCCATCTCCCCCTCGCTCAACACAACAACAGTCTCACTTACAGCTGATGCAGCGGCCTGTCGATTAATGCTATGTCGTGCAGTATGTGGGGCCAGTGAAGTACACCGACAGATCCTCATTAGAATACTAACAGCACCATGAAACACCCCATGCCCTCTGTCACTGCTTGATTAGACTCTGATTAGTAGAGGTGAACTTATGTACAGCTCCATTAATGTTAACGGAAGTGACAGCGAAATCACACAACAACCATCTATATCAGTTTTCTGGTACAAAAAAAAAGAAAATAACTTGTTGTTAAAGCTGGCACATTAGGTCCCTCTCGGGCTATTCGATTGATCCGCAGCACAAACTCTTTAAAATGCAGATGGAGCTTTTCTGTGCACCTAGTTTTAAATAATTTCAAGGCTGCAGGTGTGCTGTATTGATTACCATTTTCTTTACAGCCAGCCACATTTGTCTTAGTTCCCTACACTCGACCACCCCGCTGCTAACTTTTGTGTTGCCGGAGTTTTACTTATCAATAAAAGCAGCCTCTCAGTGATACATTGACAGAGTGGAGGCAGAGTGGAGTATCTGAAATGAGGATGGGGGCTAGGGGATGTTCAGAGGAGACAAAAGGAGAGTTGTTTGCCCTCTGCAGCCCCTGCTGCATCAGCAGAATGAGCTAATTGCAGTGTCTCTAATTGTTTGGATGAAATCCTATCACACCGTCTGTGTGATGTGTGTGAATATGATGTCATTGATAAAATTACCAGTGGAGGGATGAAAGAAATCTGAATCTCAACTGCAAATGCAGTTTACTGGGAATGTCAGGTTTATTACTGGGAGATACTAACCTGCCTGCATCATTGTCAAGTCTCTCTCTGTTTGGCTTTCTTTTTTGCAAGCTTTTAGTTTGGTTTAAAGGAGAAATCTGTAATGTATTTCTTGTAATAAATCATAAAATGACCATTATATGTCATCAGAGATTAAGGAAACAAGTTGAAATACACCATAACTTGTATTTTTGTTTGCCCGTTTCACATTAATTAGATTAAAATTAATTCAGAATGTTTGCCAAATGAGCTAGTGTCTGTTTATGAGTCGTAAGAAATCATTAATAATCTTTTAGAAGGAGTAGATGTTTATAATGGTTAAATTGAGCAACGTGTTAATGGAGTCTGGCAGACAGTAAATTAGGCAGTCACTGAACTTCAACTCCAGAGTGTGTATTTTCAGATCAGTGGGCTTTTGTTTTCAGAATGATGGGCTGATGTTTACATTTACAGACAAACAGCTGACCAACTCACAGTGTAGGACTCATTGTCGTTTGGTATTGTCAAATTACAATGTTGCGCTCATCTTGTACTCCTGCAGTGTTCCTGCAGCCTGCCTGAGCTTCCTCAAGTCTGAGGAGGAGGAGGAGGCAGGGGGAAACAACTTGCTTCAACCACAGACCGTATATTAAATGGGGATTCAACCTGTTTAATAAATCTATAAAGCTCTAACTCACTATTTGGCCTGCAATGCTAATTTCTGGATGCACAATTGCTATATATTGGTCCGTTAAAGTTTAAAGTGTTTATTTTTTTAGAATCAGTAGTTTTTTTTTATTATTTGCCTTCTAATAATAATAATTATGCCTTCCTATCTTG
Organism: Lutjanus campechanus; assembly: GCA_027495735.1. Classification (NCBI taxonomy): domain Eukaryota; kingdom Metazoa; phylum Chordata; class Actinopteri; order Lutjaniformes; family Lutjanidae; genus Lutjanus; species Lutjanus campechanus. The sequence continues at coordinate 71,211 of JAJHUR010136372.1, read as the reverse complement.
TATGCTTTTATCTTATCTTATAGTTTTTATGTATGTAATACCTTCTTATCTTATTGCTATTTCATGTCCTTGTCATGTACGATGTATCTTTATCTTTGTTTTGAAGTGCACTGAGTTTACGCCTGCTGTATGAAATGTGCTACATAAATAAAGCAAACTTAACTTCCATCTTAGCGTATGTGTAACCTGCTCTCTGTCTCCATCTCTGTCCCTCTGTCTGTCTCAGACGGTGTTCAGGATCGTGGTGTTGGGGATATGGGATTACATAGAGAACAAAGTAGAGGTAAGCTCCCATGGGTCCCATTAGTCCTGTTACTCGGGGCCCCTTTCACTGCAGTGTCATTCCCTCAATGTCAAACCACTGTGGAGGCCACATACACAGTAACAGTGTCTGTCTAAGTGTGTGTGTGTGTTTGTGTATTTTCTCAGGTGTTTGATGGAGCTGTCATCGTTCTCTCTCTGGCCCCCATGGTGGCCTCAACAGTGGCCAACGGCCCCAGCAGCCCCTGGGACGCTATCGGTCTCATCATCACACTGCGCATCTGGAGGGTCAAGAGGATCATTGATGGTGAGCCTGGGAGGGGCTGGGGGCTGATGTCCCCTGCGTCCTGTCCTTTACTGTCAGGTCACAGAGATAGATACTGCAGTGAGTTCTCTGCGGTATCAGCCACATTTAATCTTCAGGCTTATTTTTTCCTCTTTTTTTCATTATACTCCATCATGAATGATGCAGGACATCATCTGTAGTAGTGAACCTGTGGCTTGAGCTCATACAAAAGCTGCTACCTGGAAATTATTTTATTCTATAGGTGCATATAGAGCATTTTATTTATCAGGCTGAATGCTTTTTAACAATGTTGCTCCCCCTTGTGGTTTTTGAATATAGTACAGTTACATGTTCAAAGGGATGGTTGGTGAGTGTGGGCAGTTTAAAATATGTTGTTACCTCTTACACTGACTACTCAAAAGATGCAGTTTTAACACATTAAAATATAACACAATCCAATGTGTCACACAATCCACCAACACGGCCTCCCCTGGTGAAAAATAAATATGCTAAATAAATACATAAAATTTTAACATACTTGAGTGCACGTGCAGTCAAACTAATATTCAGTATATTTAAGCTGTGTTTATGATTAGTTAACTTGAAGTTTGCTAATTTGGAACAACTCATTTTGTATGTTTCAGTTGTAATTAAATTGTATAAAAGCACACATACATGCTTGATTAATGAAATTAAAGTTTACCTTGTTTGGGCTACTTTTTCAAAGTACACTAAAGTACAGCTTCTTTAAATAAACTAATATTAAAGTAAAATTATTGTGAGCATATTTAAATATGCATCTAATTTAATAAAGCATACTAATGGTGTTTTACAAAGGTATTATTCTTTTAAATAACTTACCATCATAAGTATTTGCAATTTATCCTCTTAAAAGTACACTAATGCACAATTTAGAATACATTTAAAATAAAATACACTTCTTGTGTGTACACTTAAATATCATGTTATGTATTACCAGATTTGAATATTTAGTTTTAGTACACTGAAGTTGAACTAAATTATGTTTCTGATACATTACTTTTTTACCTTGGTAATGCTGAAAAGTTTACCATAAAATGAGCATCCGTTTTGACATGACCACAGCAAAACCTTGACTGAAGCCTCATGAAGGTAGCATCGTTTGCACGGCCATCGTGCTGTTATTGCTGTTATTATGTGCACCTGGTGTACACTGTATTGTAGTAGTACCTTGTCATGTGCCAGTGAATGTTAAGAATATGCAGGCTGTTGTTTCAACAAAACAGTGGTTGACGTTGATATTTAAATATCTACAAGATCCATTTTGGGTGGAGGAATCAATTAATGGAAAACTGATGGACACAAAAATTCATGTTTCTTATGTAGGAAAGCTGACTATAGTTTGTCCTGTTGTTTTAGCCTATGTGCTGCAAGTGAAGGTGGAGATGGAGATGGAGATCCAGCAGTATGAGAAGGCCAAGGCGGTGAGGGAGGAACAACTTGACCGGCTCACCCAGATCTGCCAGGAGCAGGCAGTATGTCCTCTTTTCCGTCTCATATCTCTCACCTACTTACAGTCTACAATTTATAGCTGCCTGTAACCAGCAGAGGGCAGTAAAGCCCTATGAAAGAAAACAAATCTGTACTCAAAAAGGCAGAAAAGATGCCTTCTAAACTGATTGCATTTTATAACTATATAATACTTTTACAGAAGTCTTGTGGATATCAGATAGCACGCACTGTGCATTATCTCAACTCAATCTATTGACCACCTCACAATGTAATAATGGTAGCTCTTTTATTGTTTTTAAGTCTTTACTCAGCCGAAGAATAAGTCTAACTTCATAAGTGTGATGTTTCTCAGATGTCGACCCAGAAGAGGAGGAGAGTGTCGACTGTATGTCTGAAAGTTATACTGCAACTATTAGAGAAATCGGAAATGCAGTTTGGCGTATGCATACTGCATATGTAGATGGAAGCTGTGATGCAATCAATGCAGTAATGTAATCAAACAAGGACAAAAGACACAAATAAAATTTTTGGACGTTGAATATCAGGAAGTAGAATATACAGTATGTTGTTTTCTTTGTGTATTTACATTGAACGTCTAAAGAAAGTTCTTGCACTTGTCCCTGTTTCCTTCCAGTTTGAAATCAGGCAGCTGAGGGCCCACTTGGCTCAGCAGGACCTCGATCTGGTAGCAGAGCGTGAAGCAGCCATGCAGATCCACCATATGTGGGGTAAACAGAGCAGCAGTTTCCAGGAGGTAGACGGACTGGCCCCCGGGGCCTCCGAGCATCACGGCCCAGCTAAAGCTAGAGAGCCTGGGGGGCCTGCAGGTAATCGTCTGGAACATCTAAATCCATTGTATTACAGGCTTTCAAAGACCAAAGGACCAATCCAGGCTTTCTAAGGTACATGGTATCCACACAAAGTGGATGGTTGAATGCAGAGATGACTTTAGCCTCACTAAGAAACAGATGTCGGCTCACAATGAAAGGTTGTAGAGAAGCGGTATGAAAATTTCATATCATGATTATAGTGACCAAAATTGTCACAGTATCATTGTATTGTTAAAATGTGCTGAAAAAATACTGATACACACACTGAAATCTTTTCACCAACTTTTATATTGAAAACCTCTCAATGACCCACCCTGCGTGCTGGACAGTATTGAGTGAGTTTTTCAAAGCACCGTAATCTAGGGTGACCAAGTGTCCTAGAAAATTCAAGACAGTCCAGAATTACAAGCAGTTGTCCCGAATCCCAAATTCTGTCCTTTTTGTCTCAAAAATTCATAATTATAGTAATAGATAATTAACAACATATGAATTTGTAAGAATATTCTGATCAAATCAGTCATGTAGGCTGTAATTCCTGCTTTTAGTTATTAAAAATGTCCTCTTGGTTTTTGTAAAATATGCAAGAGTATTATTTTATTGATGTACTTTCACTTGTCTGTCTGTTGCACTAATCGGGCTATCATAAATGATGAATTGTTGATGTCATTCGACCTCTTTAAACCAGTTGACAGAGAGTGCAGCCACCACTGCAGGAGGAATTTGATAATAAGATTTTTTTAAAATGCATTTCTTTTGTTTTGATTCTTACAGCTTAATGACAATCTTAACCTCTGAAAAGACATTTAAAATTACCTGTCACCTGTGTCAGTGCTTAATATCATCCTCAGAATCTGCAACTGAGATTAGATTATAAATTCTTCCTCATCCTAAGCAGCAACACTGCTGTCAGAAATAACACAATACAAATAATATCTTAAAGGAATATAACATACTATGCTAGTCTTTTCAGAGACAGTCATGGCTATTAGAAGTTATTAATAAAGGTTACTTAAGACAGTGTAAAACAAACACGTTCCATGCTGGAGGACAGTGTAATAATAGTGGACATCACACTACAGCACAGGGTTGGTGTCCTCTTCTCAAAAACAATTCGTTTCACAATCCACATCAAAATTCTGCTGCCACACCTTGATGGACTATAAACCCTTCACACAGTGATAGGTCATAACTTACAGGGCTTAAAGCAACAAAACGCTGTCAGTGTAGGTGATGTCAGGGCTCAAAACACTGAGGCTTTTCCTTTATCAAAGCTATAAATCACAGCGTGGCCCGCCATATGTCTGAGCCACGCTGTTTCTACTCAGACATCCTTTTAACCGGGGCCGCTCCTCACATACTCATGTCGTATTGATCATCTGGAGATGGTCCCTGTCACAGTTAAGGCTGAACAGTGAGCGGCCCCTCCCTGAGACATTCATAAAATGAAAAACTGAAACCCAAACATCAATGAATACGAGACATCTAACAGTCCTGTGAGACCTTGGGTGGCACTTAAGAGAAACACTTGGACTGATTTAGGATCTGTGAAGTGTTGCTCATTCAGGTAGTGCTGACACAATTTGTTGATTGAATTATCAATAGATCAACAAAAAATAACAATTTTGATGACTGACTAGTTGTATATCTTGCAAAAAAACTGAAAATATTTTACTCATGTCACCTGTCATTTTTGAGGCAAAATTAATTCCTTAAGGTGTTATTTTATCCAACTGAAACTGACAAAATAAGCAATTTGAAGCAATTTTAAGGCATTACACTTTTGGCATTTATTTAACATTCATGCTGTTTTACATATTATTAGTATTATAGTTTAATGATAAAATGAAACAGAATTAGTTGCATCCCTATGATGTAGTTGAAAGCAGATATAACATTTTTGAGGGTTTATGTACAGTATTCATCAATAATTATAATTTCACCTATGAAGTCGTTTTTTATATTACTAGAACTATGTTTTACAACAATGTATTAATTTTCCAGAGCCTAAGGTCTGATATCTTCAAATTGCTTGTGCTGTCTGACCAAGAGTCCAAAACCAACAGGAATTTGTTTCAATGCTAAATTGTTGACTTGATGTAGTGTGTCAAAGTCTTTCCACTTTCTATTATCTAACTATAACCTAGTTGCTTGGATTATAATAATGTCTACATGTTACTGTTCAAACATTGGACTGTTAAAACTAGTGTGGTATCTCTACAGAGTTTTAGTACACTAACTACGATGATCTTCTTTTATCTTCTTCAGATCACCACGGTCAAGATGATATGAACAACTATATCAGCCAGTACTACAGTGAGCCGAGCAGTGGTGAGCATCAAAACGATCCTGCTTCACTCTTTTGTGCAGCCCATGCAACACCACAATATTTCAACGGAAAGACTGACCCCAAAAACTTAGGAAAAGACACCAAATGTGTGAAGATTGACCCTCCAATATGAACACCATTTAGTGTCACTCTGAAACGTTGAAACTTTGCTTTTCACCATGAAAAAAGTATGTCTGCTAAATCCAGTTTTATGAAACAGGAGGGTATTAGCACCATTACTACTGCACTTTAACCTGGTTTGGTCCATTTTTGAGTTAGACTGACTTGACTATAAATTCTCCTGTATGTAAGGTTTGTTGCATGACAGAATCTAAGAAAATCTGATGAAAAGACTGAGGCCTTATGTATTACGTGTTGTTCTTGTAGATATGGGGATCCCAGACCCTGCACGTGTTATCACCACAGCAGCCATAGACGTTCACCTGCCTAACAACCCCAGCCAGCTTCCCTCCTCTCTGGTGAGTGCTGACGCGGTGACGTCCGGTCGTCTGCAGCGCACCGGCAGCTCGGTCAGCGAAGCCTCCACCACCACGGTGTCCCGCACCAGCTTCAGCGCCCGCCAGCACAGCATCAGCAGCCACACGCTGGGCTCTACCACGGACTGCAGCTCCACGGTGCGCGAGGCCTCCACCTCCACAGATTTCAGCGATCAACGCTGCTACCCTCCACCCTACTGCAGCCCTCTGGCACTGGGCACTCAGCCGCGAGGCAGCCCCAGCGCCGTGGTGCAGGAGCTGCTCTCCTCTCTGTCCGAGGACTCCTGTCTGACCCAGAAGGGTCTGGACCCTGTCAACCTGAAACCGCCCAGCCCGGCAGGTTCCACCAAAACCAGCCCCGAGCTGGAGCACAGGGTCAACATCTACAACAAGAGGAACCAGGAGAGCAGAGTCGGCCTGCACTCCAAGCCTCTCATCCACCTGCAGGGCAACGAGCCTCTTCTAGAGGAGAAGTACAGGATGATGGAGCCAGTGGACGCCCCAGTCAACCGTCTGTCAGAGGCATAAGACTCTGAAGCTTCACAGGACTCACAGGCTCTTCAGATCAACCGCAAAAATTAACGCTCTACTAAACTCTGGTGTCGTTGGGAGTCACTGGCACATAAACTGTATGTCTGTCATCCTCTTTGTACTGTTGGGACTGAGAGGATGAACTCACCACCAGAGCAGCACAAACACAGAGGGCGTGGAGGACCGGAGACTCGGTATCAGGCACCACTTATCAGGAATTGACATTCACATAAACACTTTTTGAGTTTTATGAGAAAAATTTTACCAAAAGAAACCAGCAACAGGGCTTGAGCCCAGAATTTTCAGACAACTGGTCTGTGCAGAAAAAAAAAAATCTGGCTTTTGATATGTTAAGTTGTGGCTTGATTTCTAGGAAGTGAAACGAGTGAGGAGGGGATGGTGCTGAGGGCTTGGTTCCTCTGATACGCTTTGGACTGATGAGATCATGTATTGGAGGGCCACAAACTGTGAATCATTTCCCGCGAGCTACAAGGCATGGATTTTATCACAGGTGCAGGCGTAACAGCTGTTTTGATAGTTGGTCTAATGTCTCCAAACTCACAAAGAACAGTCCTCTTTGATGGGACTGCTGCAGGGTACATTGGATCTTTCTAATCTTTGTCTTTCTATCTTAGCAATGTTAACATTTTTATCTAAATTCAAAGAGAGGAAAGAGTGCAGCAAACTTTCAACTGGAGGAGTTTTTAATCCAGGTGCCATGACTGGATTCTGACCAAACCCATCTGAGTCAGTTGCTTGCTGAGATTTTAACTACAGCATGTCCCTCACGCACCGAATTGTTTGAAAATCTACCTGCACATGATAGATTTGACATCATTCAGGTCTAAAACGTTACCTTTTTATGATTTTAATGTTCGGAAGCTGTGTAAATATTTCAGGATGGGTTTGATCATCATATCACAGCCAAAAAACAGTGAGGGACTTGAAGTGGAGCTATAATAAAATATCGAAAAGAAAATTATAGCATGAACCTTTGAAGATTTGCCTCTTAAATATCGAAACTAACCCTGTTTATTGTACTGTCAATAGGCAATTTTCTATTTTGATCATGGAAAGAGGGCATTGCAAAATGAATCCAATAAAGGGAAACCATGGCAAAATGAGAAAACTATTAGTTGTCAATTTAATACATTATTTCCCAAGAGCATCTCAATAAGTACACACTCTCAGCCTGAAGAGCTACATCTTACAATCGACTACAACAGCAAGTCAGAGATCAAGATGTTCTATACTGTACCAGAAAATTAAATACAAATTACTAACAGTACTACAGGCATAAAACACCCCCCAAGGTAAGTAAATTCTTGTTCATTACTTTCTTATACTTGTTTAGTATTTATAAAAACTGGCATTTATTTCCACATTGAGAATGTTCTTCCGTTTACAGTCAGAGAGAAGATGTTGATAATTATTTCTGCACACAAACACTCACAGCTTCAGAAATATATTAAGGCAGTAGCTATGCGTTCCTGTGGTCGCTCTCTGAATGCTTCTTACTGCGGATTCCAGCTGTGCGATGGACATTTGGTGGGTCTGTTTGTCATCACTTGCTCAACGCCTCAGTCATCTCAGGAACAGCCTGAGGAGAAAAACAGTGCAATCCAACATTTTATACTGGCATTATAGTAGGACTGAACCCAGTGAATATCTTCTGTTTGAAGTGGGTTGTATGAGGTACTCATGGTCACTGTATTATCTACAGTAGGTGGGTGCTGGCATGCCCCCGGTTTGGAGAAATAGCAGGAGTATCGGCGTAGGAAGCTCAGCAATATACTGCTGTGGACAGGTTCAGCAGGAAAAGGTATTTAGCCACCTAAGACTGGCCCACCTAAAAAACAACATCAGTATTTTGCTGTGAGACAGCCCTCTCAGATGAAAAACTGCCATTCTATAAGCCAAATGGCACTCTCTCCAAACCAACCAAACTCCATATGTAAAATCAGTAATTTAACCACACAGGTTTACTGCTGCCGCCACTGGTTTGTTCAAGTAATCGTGTGACGTTGGTATTTTAAAAGGACAGTTCAGGTTCACTGAAATCACACAATAGTGCAAACAAGACTGCTACATTGAAGCAGCAGTAGAGTAGAAATTCCCAAGTTTTGCAAGGTAACATTACTGACTTCACCTATGGAGTTTGGTTATTGATATTTGGCTCATATAATGGTGGTATCCCTTCTGGAAAGGCTGTCTAATGGCAAGGTAAAGCAACACTTAAGCTGAAGACTTTTTACAGGTGGGCTCCTTTTTTTTGGCTGTAGTTAAAATGAATATTGCTGCTGAACCTGTTCACAGCAACACATTGCTTAGCTTCCTACACCAGGACTCCTGCTACACTAATTATGGATACGTACCTCATAAAACCCTAATTCCAAAAATCCGAAATATCTCTTTAAGTGTATTTACTGCAGGGGTTTGTTGTCCTGAAAACTAGCTCTAGTGTACTTTCAGATCAATGACTCAAACTAAACTTAAATACACTGTGGAAATCTTTAGGTATTTAGATGAAGTACAAGCCATTTCTATTCATTCGTCTATTAATAACTGCTGGGACCACTTGAAATATTTCCAGGCTTTACCTGTGGGGATAAATGTTCGCCAGCACCTGTCACTTCCATCCCCAGCATATTCCGTATAATGAGATTTATGAGTTTATTACACAAACAGTCATGCATGCTGCTGCTTACGATATAAATGAGCACACACTGACTTTCACCTGAGATTTATCAAGACCGCAGCAGGCACACAAACATTTATCACAGTGTTTGCAAGGTTAACAAATACAGAGCAAGATTGTACACGAGAGGCATCTGGCTCATAAATAAACAGGCTGATAATGCAAGTCGTGTAGTTTTAAAGACAGTAAATTTAAAAGCATTTTATGGTAAATATGAGTACAAAGTTATTAAAATAGATCTCCTTGTGAGTCAAGCAACTTCAGAACTGAATCACCACCCACTGCCTGAGTCAGTCCAAGGTATCAATTGTCCATTTGGGGGAAAAAGTAGAAAGCCCATCCATTTTAATCAGCTATCTGAGGAGTGATCACATGTAAGGTGATCTCACCCAGTAGGTTGTAACTCTAATGCCACTAGCTATTATTACTAATCACTTCTGCAGAGTTTGCCAGAACACCTGGGCTGCTTGTGCTCTGCTGAGGGGCTAAATAAAACATGACTAACAGGACACACATGAAAATATAACCTACTAGCCTTTCACAAGCAGCACTGGACTCCAGTGTTGGTCGTGCCAACACTCCTGGCTCACTATCCACAAGTACCAGCTAGATACAAGAAAGCAACTAACCGTGTAAAAGGTCTGGCAAGTAGAGGCTGAATATAAAACTGAAGCCACCTTTTAAGTAACTACTGACTAACTACTTTTTAGATCTTCTGAGATGCTCGTGTGTTTCTCTCTCTCAGCCACAACTCTCCTCTGATTAATTCAAGGACTTAATAATTCAACACTTGCACATTTCCATTAGGTGGAATAAGGCATCGTGCAAAATTTATCAGTGAGAAAGCAAATGTTATATTCTGACTGTCACTCTAGACTTTGAGCTATCAAAACATGCAGAGTAAGTCCAGACAGAAAGTGAATGAGCTGTGTTTTTGCCTCACAGCTCGGTTGTTTTCTAATGTAAGATCATAGCGGTGTTAGTGCAGCAATGTCAATCGCAGACGCTTACCTTGAAAAGATCAGCGACCAAGCCATAGTCAGCCACCTGGAAAATGGGAGCCTCTGGGTCCTTGTTGATGGCAACGATGGTCTGAATGAAAAAAGAACATATTCAGCACTTGTACTAATGCAACTAATGATTATTTTCACCATGAATCATTTCGTCTATGGAGTGTCAAAAAACTGTGGAAAATGCTCATTATAATTTCCCAGAATTCAACATCTTCTTATTGCTTATTTTGTCCAACCAACAGTCAACCCAAAACTTTACATTTACTATCATATATAACAAAGAAAAACAGTAAATGTTTACATTTAAGAGGCTGGAATCAGCAAATATTTGACATTTTTGCTTGAAAAATGACTGAAACGATTAATTGAATATCAAAATGGTTGACAACTCATTTTCTTTTGATTGACTAATCGGTTAATCAACCAATTTTACAACTCTAACTCCTACAGAACGAAATAATGAACATACAGCCTAAAATATTAACTGCCTATGTCTTCAGCTTAGTCAAAAGCATATAAAAAATATAAATTCAACTATAATATATTTAGATATTTAGACTTAAATGCAGAATGTCACAGAAAAGTGATGTTTTATGGCAACAGCCCAATATTTATTTCTTAAGAGTAAACAATTCAGAGACATCATAACATAATAAAGGGTATAGCAACTATCATTATGTTTGTGGCTGCTGTGAACTCATTGTGAGCATGCAGACACCAGCTTTTCTGTGATGTGGTTCTTACTTAGTAGCAAGGGGAAACAATTTTTACAAAAATCCAATCCTGCCAAATATCTGTGACCAAACTCAAGATGACTAAAGCTGCTTGGTATTATCAATTTACATAAAAAATCTATATTTCAAGTGCAACATTTTATTTTAAAACATGGGGAGAAAAAAATAGCCTTTCATGTGGCTCTAGTGGCTTCACCTTGCTATCTTTCATTCCAGCCAGGTGTTGAATGGCTCCAGAAATCCCAACAGCAATGTACAACTCCTGTGGACATGAACAGAAGACAATCAAGACAAGTGTTACTTGCTCGTAGACATGAAGTGTAATCTCATTGGAAAATGTACACCTCAGAAACACAGTACAACAGAGCTGACTGACAGTATGACTACGGGTGTGTAATCTATCAGAGGGTGCTGCTGCTGGGGTAAGTGTGCACAGGGTCAGCCATTCTCAAACCCATTGGGAAAGCCATCTCTGCCTCTCAGTTTAATGCACAGCCATATGAATATTTTAGTGCTTATCACTGCTAAGCTGTTTTTAAACACACTACCACTGTTCAAAGAATCTTGATCTGGTGTTTACACACAATTTTATGATGATAATTTGTACTTTAATCGGCAGAGGTGAGATAAATGCATACATGTAAACAAAATGTGAATCATTGATGTTACAGAATGCGCTATACATTTTTTAATTAGTAAGGTAAAAAATTTAATTATCCTTGATTAACTTAGCTAGATTCAACAAGCTTGTCATAACATTTGGAAAATCCAATTTGGACAGTCTGGTCCAACCTGAGGCTCTGACCGACATCCACTGCACTCTGCTTTAATGGATCAGCTAAATCATTTAGGCCCCTAAATGTGCCATCCAGTACATTTTGCAGGGCCTAATGTGTAGATAATCACAGCTGGGCTAACCCGGCTGAATCACATAATGGGAAGTTAACCTTTTTAAAAAGGGCAGAGCAGCCGCTCTGATCACACTGGATTGCAGGCATGCTGCGTCAAGGCAAACAGGCATTTGTCAAAAGCAGCAGATTTGTCCACTCTGATAATTCAGCTGATGTGTTTGAATTCAACTGCTGTCGCAGTACAGGATGACAGAAATACAAATAGACACTTCAGAAGGGAAATAACTTACTGGTGCTACAATTTTGCCCGTCTGTCCAACCTGCATATCATTTGGGACATACCCAGCATCCACTGCAGCTCTGGATGCACCAACTGTAAAAAGAATAACATGCTATTTAAACTTTGTAAACCTTTGTAAAACTAAATACCCATATAATAATTAACCCAAAACAATACCTGCAGCATTCAGCTTGTCGGCAAGGTCATAAAGCAGCTTAAAGTTTTCTCCACTCTTCAATCCCCTTCCTAAAAAACGAAAACACCATTAGTCTACTAGGTGAAAAAACTAAAATATGAAAAAGCACACATGCTGCTGAATTCTGTAATAGAACAGGATGCTGCTGCAGGTTTAGATAGCCCCAATACTTCCAGCAACACAAGAATCAATCCAACCTGTGAACAATACTTTGACAAAAAACACACAAAAACTGACTTTGCAAACAAATAGTGACACTGCTTTGGCTGTATTTGTTGTAATTCAAAACACAAAAAGATTTCCCACCTCCTGATACCACCACCTTAGCGCTGGTCAGCTCTGGACGGTCACTCTTTGTCAGATTCTGTTCCACCCACTCAGAAACCCCAGTGGGAGAAGAAGCAGCAACTGCAGTCAACAGATCAGGGGAACACAAATGATTAGGAGGGACACAGTATCAAAAATTTATTTGTCATGATATGGTAGCATGCAGTGTATCAGAACTCAGTGAATGAATCCGTGTGATACTGTACCTTCTTCTGATGCAGCACCTCCTCCCTCTGATGAGGCTGCCTCAAAGGATGTCCCTCTGACCGTGAAGATCTTGATGGCCTCATTACATTTCACAGTGCTGAGAGCATTTCCTATATTATCAAAATATTATTAGCATGACATTCAAAAGGCACTCAGAAATCATCAATGAAAACTTGTCAGAGCCAAATCCTGTTGCAAAAACTGAGTGGTGTTTAAGTTACAGCTGTGTCATTTTAAGTTTGGACCAAATCCAGGTATAATGATTTAACACTTCTTCTGAAGCATGTCAATACTAATTTATGAGAAGACAAAACATTTGTTACTTCCTTAACATAAAAACAGAGCTTACCAGCATAAATGGTTCTGACAAAAGTGTCTGGGGACTTGATCTCAATAATATCTGAAACTGGAGCGACATCCAACTTGGCAGCCACTCTGGGAAGCAGGTTCTGCAGAACAAAACAGTGAATAAGCAGGGAAATATGCACTGATTGAACGTGATGAAGAATAAAAAGGAGAAAAGAGGAACTTAAGTTCATGGACTGATAGACTGACAGAGTGATGTGTACAAAAAGTTTTGTGAATTGTTGTCTATCTTAGAAAATTAAAATATTTTTATCAAGAATTTTTGCAATTAGCATATAAATACATTTGAACTATATGAGGCGTTTTTGACACCATTCTTAAATGAACTAACACCAGTTTAATCAATATTACCCTATGTGCACAATAAAAATAATTTATGAAAATTTAAAAAAAAAGATATTAAAAAACAGCAACACTGAATTTGATTTTTCCTCAATGACTTAGGAAAATACACAAAAGAAGATATCTCTTTTTGCAAATGAGCCCTTCATACAAATGCAAATGATGAAAGGTAACACTCCATGATTTACCTTTCCGAAGGCAGATGCACCAGCACAAATGTGGGTGAAGTTGAACTGCTTTTGTGTCTCAAGGATAAGTGGAGTCAATTCCTCTGTGGGAAGAAAATTAGAGTCAGAAAGCTGAAACAAAATCAGGTAGGTATAGGTCTGCCAATGACTGCAGCTATGCCAGTTTGGCCAGCTGAAAACGTGTAAACAGGGAAATCAAAGACTGTCTCCCTCAGCTGTTACTACCAAGATGCCCTTGTGCAAGGCAAGCACTACATCATCCAGCTGTAAATAAGTAGGACTATGCATAAATTAGCCAGGTCATTGCTATACAAATAAACAGCATGTTCAGCATATATTTGCTCTATCAATGAAAATTAAATAAAAAATAGGATAAAGGATCATGTTTCCTTCATGTCACATACCTGGCAAGAAACCTTTGTAAGAATCATGCTGAGCAACCAGAACCTTCTTCACACCTTGTACTTTGCTGATTTCCTCCACAACCTGAGAAGATAGAAAATAATTTGATGTACTTCTGTACTACATTCTTAACTACCATGTGTTTTTGCTTATCCACATGTTAATGTAGTACGGTAATGCCAAGATAACATCTAAATTTCGTGACAAATGCAACACATTTGGGTGATTCAATCTAAAAAGTATTTCCTACCTTTGCACAGTTTGTTCCAGCAACCAGACATGACACCTCTCCACCCAGCTTACTGGCAGCAGTAATGGTATTTAGTGTGATGGGGGTCAGTTTCTCATTGTTGTGCTCTGCAACCACCAAGGTGCTTTGAAACCTTCGAAGGATGCCAGTCTGTTGGAAGAGTTATTTGAAGAAATAAAAATGAAAAAGGTGCAAGCCTGAGCAACACAACAATGGCACAGATATGTATCAGCCATAGACACTTCATAAATAGCAATAACAAAACTATTCAATAAAATGTCCAATAGTTTCTCTTAAATGCATTAAATGGCCTGGCCCATAAACAGCCTATCATATCCCTTGATAATGGAGCATGTTACGAGTGACACAAACAGCCAATCATTTACCAGGTGTGCTGGTCAGTTGCACCACTGACATGTGATATAACAACAGAAACAGCGGGGAGTGAGAAAATGGGTGCAGACAGTAAAGAAACTGTCTACAAAAAAGGACAGGCCAGCTTGCCATTATGGCACTTCTTTGAAGTCTATTAAGTCTATTACCTGTGTGCCTACCTTTATAAATAAAGAGGTTAAATTAAAAGTAAGTCAACTAAATTAAAAATAAAGTGGTTAAATTCAACCTTCTTCTCTGGTCTTTCTTAAAAATCATGCATATAAATTATCAGTAATTATAGATACAGACTGAAATGAAACATTTTATCATGATATATTTTTCAGCTTTATTGCCCAGGCTGGGCAATTTATCAACATTTATCTCTGAAAACATGTCTTTAAAAATGAATTATTGAATTAACAATAAAAACGAAATATTAAATTAATAGTACAGGAAACGATTTAGATTTATTGGCTGTCATCTTTGCTGGCATACTTGATCATTCAACTTCATATGTGACCAAGCATGCACTGTGTAAGATATTCATTTGTTTGGATTATACATTGACAATGGCATTATAATATCAATCAGCTCTAAGAATTAGGTTTATTTTGTTATTACTCAGTTTTTAATTTAACCTTTAATTAACGAGGTAGACCACTGAAATTGAGATACAAAGTTATTATCATTAAATGAATTTTATTACTACACGCAAATTGTTTGAATTATTGTAAGTGAGCACGTAGGTTGGCGGGCAAACAATCTACAGTGCAACCTCTGAAACAGCTGTATCAGGATCTGTCAAAGTAAAGCAAGCTAATACCAGCCTCATCTGGACAGAACTGAACACTATCAGTCTATAAAGGTCATTCACATTTTCAAACCAATGTAGAAAATATAAAATACAGTATGCTACTTATTAACGTATTATATACCTCTACACATTAAACTAAATGCGTTAGGTAACAGTTTGGTAACAGTTGCTGCGTCAATGTCAATTTTGAAGTTTTGTAACTGATGTTTGTTACGAGGTTTCATAACCGCTTGGCTAGCTATGCTAACATCAGCTAGCATTAGCTCAAAAACAAACACTGTTAACTTAGACTCATATTAAACCGTGTCATATCATCATACATATAAAGTAAACACCAGAATAAGTCAATCAACGCTGTCACATGCAAATTCCAAATAGTAACGATACCACCAGACGAGCAGGACTTCCATTAGCTAACTAGGGTTACGTGTGAACTGGCTAGCCAGCTAGCAGCTGCTGCAAAAGCACAAGTTAGCTAACCGACCCTTTCCATGTTCTTAGCCTGCTATAAGTTAACAGATAAATGCAATGTCTGTGTATGCTGTTAAGTTATAGCTGTCATACTCTTACCAGTTGTTTCAGGTTGGTTCTGTTTAAAGCTCTGTTCATTTTGGACCCCTCTGGCTGCTGCTTACTCTTCTGTGCTGCAGAAAAACAACTGTGCCAAAGGTTGTCTGACGTTTGCAACGACTTATCGCGAGATTGACCGACCAAAAACGAGAACTTCAGGTCATAGAGCCCCCCCTCCCCGCCCTCTCTCTCTCTCTCTCTCTCTCTCTCTCTCTCGGCTAGCTTGATGCTTTATGATAATAAGTTAAACATATGCATACATTCAAGACAACTAATTGATTCATAACTGTCATAAATTCTTCGAGGCTATGAGTGCAATTTTGTTTTGTTTTTTTCTTCAAAGACTAAATAATGTAGGAAAACACCTGAACTTATAGGTTTCGCTGCCCTTCAGCCTATCTTTAATAACTGTTACAGCCACTGTCTCAAATAACCCGGAAACTACTGACCAAAAATAATTTCTAAATTTATGAACATGCGAACATCAAGTTTCCCTTGTCAGAGCTCTTCTGTGTAGAACCTATTTTTTTGTTAAATTTATATCTCAACATGTCCCTCATATGTCCGACTATAGCCCACATGTAGGCCGATTTAATCAAATCAAATATTTAATAGCAAAATCCAAAAACTTCAAAATTGATAGTGAATGTTCAAATTTTACCAGACACTCAATAGATTGTTTGTATTGTTATTTTGGATGGTGAGCGACTCACATCTACCAGCACCTGCATATTTTACTTTAATTAATTTATCTTTCGCGGGAATATTTGAGGAAATATTAAAAGACTGTCATGAAAGATTTTCTTGTGTGTGTGAAAGTTTGATTCAAAGAATAATCAACTTTGTGTTGTATAGTCAGTGAGCTACATTTCTGCCTGTGAAAGGGGAGAGAGAGAGAGAAAGAGAAGGAGAAGACAAAACTGACAAATATATATCTACAAAAACCTGGCTCACAGTTGTCTGCTTCAGTAAATAAATTTGAACGCTGCTGAGATGGCCCATGCTCTCGGACCGATTTATTCACACATTAATTAGGTTTATCTGAAATTAATTTTTAACTGAAATAACTTGAACTTGTTTGATATTGCAGATCTACTTTTTTTTACAAAAGCAAAACCACCAAAATGTTATCATAAAGTATACAAATCTGCTTTGACTTTGATGTGTGACTCTCACTCCTTCCCGATCGAATATTAAAGCTGACTGTATAGGAGTTATCAATAGTCATCCATCGGGTCCTTCACATTCACAGCGTTTATTTATTTATTTACTTATTGTCAGGGCTTCCTATCAGCTATCAATCACAAAATCTATGCAGCTCGCATGTACACATTTATGGATAATCCATAGGCAAAAGTAAAAAGATCTATTTCTAAATGGTGTACTTTATAATCTTATTGATCGCTTAGTGGATCCAAGATCTCTACATGTTATTTCATCCAGTAGAGGGCTCTCTACAGTAAGGTGAGGACACTGGTTAACTAATACTGTCTCCTCAATAAAACAAAACTAACAGTAGACTTGTTTTAAAATAGTTTTGCTATAAACAATCACTCATCCAACAAAAAACATTACTCATTTTTATTTTCTGTTTCTTTTTTCGAGTTATATATGGATACTGAAATTTTATTTAGTTGACTGTTCAAATTTAGCCTGAAAAAACAGCAAAACTTTTGCAAGAAAGATGCAGACTTGTTATAATAATAATAATAATAATAATAATAATAATAATAATAATAATAAGGAAAAGAAGAAAATAAGGAGGACGAGGAGAAGAGGGAGAGGGAGGAGAAGAAGAAGAAGATTGCGCCTTTTCTAAAAGAACAAAAAACAAAATGATAACCAGTAATAGGCCTATTAGACTTTTTTAAATATATTTTCAAGACTGTATTTTAGTCATCCAAACATAATATGATGGATTTACTGGAAAACCATCTCACAACACAACTATAAAACACAATACCAAGGTAATATAAGATATTGACAAGGTTTAGTTACCATAAACAACACGTGTTATGAGCCTGAAGACAAAGGAAATATGACACCAAAGGAAATAACAACAATAGCATCTAAAGTCACACTTGATATTAAACAGTAAGTCCCTGTAATTGTGCTGTGAATTAACAAAGAAATGACAGAACTGCAGACAGCGTGCTGGGACAAAAAGAAGTATATATATATATAAAAAAAAAACTCCTCTCACAGACAGCGCTATAGGAGCAAAAAGAAAAAAGAAAAAAAACACGAGAGCAGGGGTCCAGGAGGAGATTTGCATGGCAGGCACCCTCTCCCCGGTCCCACAGAGGTCCAGGTCTGCAGACGTCACTGGTCGAGGATCTTTGTTTTCTCTCCACCTCTCGGTGGAGGAATACAAGTTTATATTCCAGCCAGGGACGGGACGGTCTCCTCCTCTGCCTCTGCCGCTCCTCTCCTCCATCTGTCGGCTTCTTGCACTGGGTTATTTCTCCTGTATGGTGGATATTCTGCTCAACACTTCTTTCTTGGATGATATGGGGGATCATTCAAAAAGTAAGTTATTCGTCTTTCTACTCCTGCAGGACTATTCTGGAGGATTATTTTTTACTTTTTAAAATCTCATATTTATGCCATAACCGGCGTGTAGTCTCTTAAAGTTGATGAATAAGGTTTGTAGTTTAATATCTAAAATATAAGCAACTGACTTGTTCTAACGGGGAAAAAACACTGTAATATACATATAAGATCCTTATATAAACGTATATTTTAACTATGGTGGGCGTGCGTTAAAGTGGCCCATGTCGAAGGTTACTTTGTGATATTTTTAGCTCTTGTGGCCTCATTATAATGGTATGTATATATAATATTCTTGGAAAGACCTAGATGTTTGTTGTGATACGTGCACAACATTTTCGCTCCTTAAGGTGAAGGGGTGAAGGGGCTTTAACAGGGATGTCATGGGGATTAAATGAGCGCGCGCACACACCGTGTTGCTTTAACGCATTCGCCCCCTCTCACGCAGAGAAGTCGGGAATCGCAATGTGTGTGGGCTGTGGAAGTCAGATACACGACCAGTACATCCTGAGAGTGTCCCCGGACCTGGAGTGGCATGCAGCCTGCCTCAAGTGTGCAGAGTGCAGCCAGTACCTGGACGAGACGTGCACTTGCTTCGTCCGAGACGGAAAAACTTACTGTAAAAGAGATTATGCAAGGTAGGACACTTTCCTAAATGTTTAAGGCCATGTGTTGGGCTGTTGGAGAGAAAATGACGAATATAAAAGGGTGCAACTGATATTAAATTCAATTCCCACAATTATAGTGCTCATTCGAATGGCACGTGCAGAGTGCGTAAAGTGCGCACAAGTGTGCATCATAAACAGAAGACTGAATCAGATCTGTGTAGCAGCCATCCGTTTTTAAAAAAAATATTATTATTGCTTGATTGGAACATGCATTTATTAATATCAGATTTGTTTAATTCAAAAACTATTAGGGCTTTTTAGTGCATGAGACCAACACGTCTCCGCGCTCCTTTCCAGGTTATTTGGCATCAAATGTGCAAAGTGTAACATGGGCTTCTGCAGCAGCGACCTGGTGATGAGAGCTCGGGACAACGTCTATCACATGGAGTGTTTCCGGTGCTCGGTGTGCAGCAGACACCTTCTGCCCGGGGACGAGTTCTCTCTGCGGGACGACGAGCTGCTCTGTCGGGCTGATCACGGCTTGCTGGTGGAGCGGGCCTCTGCAGGGAGTCCGCTGAGCCCGGGGAACATCCACACCAGACCGCTGCACATCTCAGGTAGGCTGCATACTGGGTTATTATAAAGTAATAAAAAAGTAATAAAAATAACAAAAATTAAACTTCTTTTCTCTTTTATTTTCTAGACTATAGTGCCAAGATCTCTTTTTATTTGTTACCTTTGCCGGTTCTTCTTTGACTTACTGTAATGTGTTGCTGCATCATTCTGATTATTAAAAAAAACAAACAACAACAGCTTGAATTAGAAAAAAAATTAAAGCCATAGTAGCTACACTGGAAAATTATGTGGATGTGCATACAATCTACAATCATGCTATGTTATTATTATTATTATTTCTATTATTATTATTATTGTTGTTGTTATGATTATTATTATTATTGTTATTATTATTATTATCATTATTAAGAGGGTTGGTTATCTTCAATTAAAAGGTTTTATTTTTATATTTTAGGCTAAATTTGAGCAGTCGAGCAATATTTTATGTGCATATACAGTAGGTCTACTCTGAAAATAAAAATGAAACTGAAAATGAAATTGAGACAGAAATGTCAACATAATCCACCCTTTTCTTCTATAACAACGTATTTTGGTGCAAACGATCGTAATGATCTTAATAATATTTAGTATTTTTGTAGCCTAATTTTTATTTTTCATAAACTGCAGACTGTGATAAATGTAAATCCATAGGCGTTTGTTGCTTGAATGTCTAATTTAAGTTGCCTCAGTTTCTCATAAACGTAGCCTAAACATGTATTTATTTATTTTGAAAAAAATAACGAGTTTATAATTGATTGTGGACTGATTTTAATCGGTTGTACAGTTTTACGCTTTTATGTTCTTTGTATGGGTTGGAAATGTTTACACTTTTACAAGTGTTTTAATATTTTTGTCTTTTTCTGTCTTAGAGTGAGCTCACCAAAGCAAATTCCTGTCATCCATGTTGATTCAGTATTGATTTGATTTCTTCTTCTCCTCAGACACTGTTTCTGTCCGGCATCCTCCTCATCATCGGAACCACGTCCACAAGCAGTCGGAGAAGACGACCCGGGTCCGGACGGTGCTGAACGAGAAGCAGCTCCACACCCTGCGGACCTGCTACAACGCCAACCCGCGGCCGGACGCTCTAATGAAGGAGCAGCTGGTGGAGATGACCGGCCTGAGCCCCCGGGTGATCCGCGTCTGGTTTCAGAACAAACGCTGCAAGGACAAGAAGAAGTCCGTCCTGATGAAGCAGCTCCAGCAACAGCAACTCAGCGATAAAACTGTGAGTTCAGTATGTTTCATTTTTCATGGTAAAATTATGGATTATTATTCCAATTTCGTTTCTCACGTGTATGGCCTTATCAGACATGTTTTCTAATTTATACTGCTGTTTAAATCATTCTTGCCATGCACGCAAAACACGTGATTAATACCCCCTTTGGTGTATAATAATAAAATAAAATAGAAAACTCACCTCACCTCTGCTCGACAACTATAAAAGAAAATAAGAATTAAACGACAATAATGTTAGAGAAAAAAATAGTTTGATGCTTTAATTGCTGGTAACATACCATAAAATCCGTTTAGACTGATAATTGTGAATAAAAAGACAAAAAACAAAATGATTCGTTTAAAGAAACAGTGATAACGTCAATCTTTCTAACGCCATAACAACTGCTTCTTTTTTCATTGTAAATGTATGTATATTTTCATAAATCAGATAATAATTGTAAATTGAATTATTGAATTGGATTATTCTTAAATTTAATTACCCAACTATTCCAGAATTAGATTTAGGGAATTTCACAGGCTAATAGAGGTTTATTGTGCATTTCTACAGGTTAGTGGTTAATTAATGGTCATAAAGTTCAGCATTTTTCTGCATTTTTGCTTGTTGACGCGCAAAATTGGCAGTTCAAAAGCTGTCTGGATGTTAAGTTATCTGTACATCACTTACCCTCCTCATATGGAATCATAGTTCCTTCATTTGTTTATTGAAATTATGTTTGATAGAGACAAGCAGCAACAGAAAAGAATAAAAGGATTAAAACAAGAATAAACTGATAAAATACAAGAATAAAAGCAAAGTGCATAAACACCCAATCCAGACTACATCACTGGGCAATATTTGTTTAACCTGAGTGTTTTTCGTTGCTCCCAGCAGAATCTGCAGGGCCTGACAGGCACAGCTCTGGTGGCAGGCAGTCCTATCCGGCACGACAACACCGTGCAGGGGAATCCTGTGGAGGTTCAAACCTACCAGCCACCGTGGAAAACCCTCAGCGACTTCGCCCTGCAGAGCGACCTGGACCAGCCCGCCTTCCAGCAACTGGTAGGATTACACGAAATAAAACGTTACAAATAAATCATAGGCTTTAAAAAGCAATATAAAGGGATTGATAGGCTTGCATTCGTACTCACAGAGAGAAAGATAAAGGAAAAAGAGATGGATTTGTTAAGCTCCATTCATAAAAAACAAAACAAAAAACAAAAAAAAAACCAATCAGTTGCACAGATTAAGCTGTTGGTTTGATCAAGATGTTTTGCAAGGATGATGATGGGCTTTTGGATAAAAACAAAACAGCCAGAAACAATCGTTCCATGTTGTAATCACGAAGTTATTCCTTTAAACCTGATTCAAATTATACTGACGCCTTTAATTTAAGCTTCAAGTGCAAACAAGCTGTTTTTTTTTGTGCCAAACTGTTTCACAACCTTGTGCAGCCCCCACGTGGAGTCACATGATGCACTGATAGGGTCTCATGAGATTTTCAAGACTGATAAAGTGATATACGTTTTCATATGTTTTTAATAGATAGGCTCAATACTATACCATGGGAAAAAGAGAAATATATATTTAAACATGATTCCACATCCATCTGGAGTTCTTATATAGGCCTACTCTTGACATTAGTTATAAAGTTTATTTATATGAGGGACCGTGTACAAAATACATTAATCTCAAAAAAGAGAGAAGAAGCACCAAGTTTAGTTTGGCGGGTAATTTTCATCCAGCAGGTGAAACAATCAGTTTGCATGTTTAGTAGGGATACACCTGAATCCGAATACGTAATGTGGTTCATGTTAATGTGGAATAAGTCAGCTCCATAATTACCTCAAAAAAAGAAAAAGGTTGCATCTAACTTAATAAATCACTGATTTAAGATTACTCCCTTCAACTGAAGGATATTTTTATACTTTACGAGGGACTTATTTCCTATGCAAAACAAAGTATTTTGATTTATAAAACCTTTTTTCAGCCTCAGATTTTTCAATATCACCCAGTTGAAGTGGAATAGGTGGTGGGCTTCAGGCACATCAGAAAAGTTTAGCTAGAAAATAAAAAGAGAGACAGAGATGAAAACTACAGTATGAGGCTATGGAAATATTAAATTATTTGTCCAAGTTAAATCATTTTGATGACTCTTAACGCTTTTTAGGTTAGGAAATAAAATATTTAGCGATTTAACATAACTTCCGGCGTAAACCACGCCCACATTGGGTACTTAATCCAAATACAGATATAGAGACAGATAATTTTGTAGCTTTAACAGATGCACATAGTGATGTCACCGTGCACCTCTATTGATTAGACTGAATTACATCATAACACTGGTCACAAGCCATGTTAACAGTTTGAGATCAGCAGAGATGGACCAGCTGTCAAAATTGCCTAAATAACACAAATCACTTATTTTGGTTGATTTTGATTTTGATTCTGTGTCCTCCAGGTGTCTTTCTCTGAATCGGGCTCTCTGGGCAACTCGTCGGCCAGTGATGTGACCTCCCTGTCCTCACAGTTACCGGACACACCGAACAGTATGGTGCCCAGTCCCATCGACACGTGAGGAGGCCTCCGGATCAGCAGGCAGGAGCCCCCAACCATGCGTCCTGTGCTGGGAAGGACGCGCACACACCTCAGTGACATTCAATGAAGAGACACGAACAAAAGGACCAGGATGGATTATACTCGAGGGTACATTCAGGTGACGCCTGGAGAATCGGAGGTCTGACTACTCCCTTTACATTTAGGCATTTTAGCTCGCTGTGTTGCTCAAGGACACTAAGGGCAGGACACACAGCTGTTGATGGACATCTTCTACTTGCCTTCTACCATGATGCCAATGCGTGACCTGGCCATGTTATGGGATTCAAACACGTGGACGCCTGAACTTTTAATGCTTACAGTATGACACAAGCTGTGTAGATGTGCATGATTTGTAA
Organism: Lutjanus campechanus; assembly: GCA_027495735.1. NCBI lineage: Eukaryota > Metazoa > Chordata > Actinopteri > Lutjaniformes > Lutjanidae > Lutjanus > Lutjanus campechanus. The sequence continues at coordinate 47,433 of JAJHUR010136372.1, read as the reverse complement.
GTTTCAATATCGACTCTTGTAAATGAATGAAACAGAAAAACAGAAAGTAAGTTATTATTATTTATTATGAGGACAGACATAGCCGATCTTATCAATAAAACCAATAGTTCTAACTAAATACTGCATGCGAAATGCATCCATTTATTTCATAAGCCTTCAGAAGATTTGTAGTCGGTAAAATAAATCAGTTTTAGGGTACATGGAAACACATATGCTGCTTGACACAGTTTTAAGTGGAAGTTAGAGATGAGGATATTCATACAAATAATTACATAAATATACACGTTTTGTCAACCACGAATTGAATAGTGTTACAAATGTCATGTTGCACAGTGTTGATGCCCTTCTCTGTCAGTGCACTGTAAAAAAAAAAAAAAAAGTCATACGGGAATTTAGTGAAATTAATTCATCTTTTCTCAAGTTTTACTGTAGAAGTTAAGTAAATTTAAAATTTCTATTACTTACTTTCTGAACTTATAAACGTGAGTTCTTCTAACTTGATTGAATGTACCGAGTTCAATCAAATCATTAAATTACGTTTCTAAAGAAACATAATCAACATATTCACAGACTTCCAAGCATGCATTGTTTGATTGGTAAAACTTGGGGATAAGTCAGGGTTGCTTGTTTTCACAATAATGGAAACACAGCAATAATAATAATAATAATAATAATAATAAAAAAAGGCAAGCTTTCACGGCTGAATTAATATCATTTTGTTTTAAATCATTACAAAATGACCTCAACTTGTCTCTTCGAATTCGGTCAGCTTAAAAAAAGATTTAAGTTTTTTAAAAAGTTTATTTTTACAGTCTACGCTGTAAGCGTCAGTCCACAAATCCTGAGGTAGTAACCTAGAAACCCTGCTTATATTTAGGCCTGCTCGATTTCTGAGCCGAGTGGATCAGTGACTGATGGCTGACAAGATATTATTAACCATTTGGCCCATGTGTCACAGGTCACTGAATGCAACACAATAGGTTGAGGCCTGTTTAATTCGCCTCCTCATGTGATTGTTTTGTTTAATTATCGCATCCAAGTAGCTTGTGCCCAGTATATCTACAGAAAATGTTGCTATAGATACTGTTTTGTTCCCATCAGCGATAAAACGATAAAAATGGTCTTATGTAGACACATGTCATAGTCCCATACCAACCTGAGGCCCACGGTTACAAGTCTAGACAGAGGACAGGCAGCGGCGGCCGCTTATCTGCATCTGGCATCACCTGTGAAGGATACTAAACTGAATAGACCCAAAACAAACCGCGCACACAGCCGCGCTGCAGCGCTGAGGAGGAGACTGACTCCTGCAGCCTGCGGACGCATCCTGGCGTGTCTTGAGTTTATTTTCATTCCAGTAGGAATCCTGGACGGCAAATAGCCGCTGGACAAGAGAGCATGCAGGTCAAGCCGAGACTGACACACTACACCCCAACAATTTGTTGGGAGGATCGGCTTTTATCAGTCAGGGAAACGGGAGGTTCATTGAAATTCAAAATTCTGTTAAGTCTTTAAGAAATGGTGATAAACTAAATCTTTAAACTGTGTGCAAGAGTACAACAGTTGCAACAAAACATTTAGGGCTATCTTAAGACATCTGAGACACTTAGTGCTAATTTTAAAAGAAGTAGGCCTCACTGTGTGCAAGTTTTGGTGATTTTTAGACTTTAAGGCAGGGACACACACTGCTGGTTTGTAAAAGTAGGTTCAGAAGTTTTTCTAATTATATTTTTTACACCTGAAAACCAGGTTTTTCCTTGTGGATGTCAGTTTGTGATGACTAGTTCATATGTATGTTTGAGACTTAAAAATGGAGTTTAATTTCTCTAAATTATCCAACAAAGTATAGACTAGAGCTGAAATGATTAGACAGTTAATCCAAAAATGTCAAACATTTGCAGGTTTCAGCTTCTTAAATGTTTTCTGTCATTTATGTTAGTAAATGAAGAGACTGAGTTTTGGTCTCTTGGTTGGACAAAGGAAGCAATTTAAAGACATCGCTTTGAACTCTTCAAAATTATGATGAGTATTTTCCACAGTTTTTTGACATTCTATATACTCAATGATAAACTGAAAATAATCACCAGATTAATCGATAATGAAAACATTTGTTAGTTGGATAGACCAAATTAGGACATTTTCATTATCAAAGTTCATGAGGGTCTAACTCACTACAAAGCCAAAGAAGAGCAGTAAGTGTTGATGTTTGTTTAGTCATACTCATGAGAATTTAAAATCGATAAACTCGACACAGAATAAAACTGATGAAAAACAATACATATCCGTAAGAATTTTATTTTGCACGATAAAGGTAAATAACTCAATAAATTATATTAATTTGTAAGTTACTCCCAACAGAGAGAAAAACAAAGGAAAAAGATATAAACTTGAAAAATATAACTCTTAACATATATTTGCAATCAAGGCAGGTAAATAGAACTTAGATAGAACTGGCATAATGTAGACTAGATATAACATTCTGGTCATTCACATTCAAAAATGAAACATAAATTAACACAAAACAGTCTTGATGAAAATGTTTGGCAAATAATAAATTACAGTATATGTAATATGTCAGGTTTAGATGCACTAAAAATGTTATTTGTTTCTATCTACAACAGAAACAAAAAGAGAACCAAATGGCTGGTTTAGACATTAAATGGAATAGTTGTGCATGTGTTTTGACTTCAATGTACAAACAAGACATTTTGTGCAAAATCCTCATGAACAGCAATCTGATTTTCAAGAAATCACAACAGTAACACAGTATAAGGCTTCACAATCTTTACATTTGACAAAGTTTGAGGAAAATATTTACTTGTGTGCAGACTTTAAGTCAGGAAAAAAAGGAAAAAAAAAACAACTAAACAAGTCCACATATCAGTCTCTTTTGATAGTGTTTATACTGTGCTTATCCATTCTGAAAGGACAGTGTGCAGCTACATCACTCTTCCTGCTTCTTGAGAAAAAACTGCAGCGCTGAGTCCCACTGATCTCTTGGAAAGCGGTTCGACAACTCGCAGTAATCCAGCGGCTGGGAAACTTTGCACAGAGAGAAAAGAACAACTACATTACACTGGTTGTCCAACAGAAATTCTGCATCCTTTTAAAAGTGGATAAAAAAAATCAAAATCTCAAGAAAAAAAAAAAAGCCCAACATGTGCTGAGAGAAATTCCTCTTTGTCTCAATACTCAAGTAGATTACAAATATTACTGGAATTGATTAACCTACAGAAATAGCTGTTTTTACATGGGAAACAGCATTTTGAAACCATTGAAATATCTTTTTATAATGAAAAATGTGAAATCAATGCAATCTAGTCAATTTTTTGTTATGCATTTGATACATTTATCAGAAAAAACTTACCTGTTTGCTTTGTTTTGTTGTCTGAATCTTTCTCATTTGCAGCACAGTCCTAGGGGAATTAAAAAGGAGCATTAGTGCCACTATAATAGTATGCTGTTAGCTACTAGTAGTGTTGTATGTGTACACTTCCATGTTTCTCATCTAATATTAGAGCTGGAACAATTAATCGATTGGTTTTTAACTCTTAAATGAATCGCCAACCATTCTGATAATCACTTAATTGCTTTGAGTTATTTTTTTAAGGAAAAAAAGTGTCAAAGCTCTCTGATTCCACCTTCTTAAATGTGAATATTTTCTGGTTTCTTTATCTTTGGGTTGTGGGCATAGGACATTTGAGTTCGTCATTTTGGGCTTTGGGAAACACTTACCATTTTATTTCATCATTTTTTGACAATTTATGGACCAAACAACTAATTGATTAATCCAGGATTTGATCAACAGATTAATAGATTAATCGACAATGTAAATAATTGTTAGTTGCAGCCCTATCTAACATGAATTCAACCTTGTAGCAAAAAAATAACAGAAAAAACAAAACTGGCTTGAATTGAGAAAAATGTAAAGCTATTAACTAATCAAACTAAATGTTTTTGGTGTAACCCGTGATAAAGACCCATCCTGGATCAAATAGTTTCACTCCGAGGAATGTTCCTGAGGTTAACTTAACAATGAGGGTGGCGGGGCAAGACGCCATGCATTATTGCTTTGTTTGAAAGAAACGACAATAGCTTGTCTCCCTTTGAATGGAAGTTAATCGGTGTCTAAACAGTGGTGGCTGCAGAGTGGTGAGGGGCAGCTTGTCAGGAGGAAGATGAAGGAGACAAGCTGTTTACTGGGAGTTGAACCAGTGGCAGGTAAATCCACTGTGAAGGAAGCCATTTATCTTTGTAAAAGCCTTCCTGTTACAGATTCACCGGGGCCCACATGAGCAATTGTTAATCAGCCGATGCGGGGAGAGGAGAGGTTTACTTCAGATGTGAAAGAAAAAATTTTTTTGGGTTATTTTATTTTGTTTAGAGGCATGAAACTGTAAAAACTAAAGAGGTGTTTTTGATTATTAGAGCATTTTTGACTACATTTTCCACATTCGAGTGGCACACCTCATTTTATCATCAATTTTTTGATGGTTTGGATATTTCAATCACAGATTTGTTTGGTTATGGTCCACCATGTGTGTGATAATGATCTATTTATGTGCACAAAACGTACTGCATGTGTGACCATGTACCCATATTTACCTGAATGAATGTAGCTAGCAGCACGCAGCTCATCTCCTGCTGCAGGATGACCTTGTTTTGGGAGTTGTTGTAGCAGGCCGAGATGAGGGAGGGGAAGAGCACTCTGATGAGGCGCGGGTGGCTGAAGTACTGGAAGGGCAGCTGACACAGTTTCTGCAGCACGCTGGGCTGGCGGCCAGACTGCACTATCACCTGGAACACATGCAGGGAGCGGGGCCAGTCAGTCACTAAGCCAGTCAGGCGGCCAGTCAGTGGCACTGCTGCTTGTAAATCACCGCCCCCGTGCCCCTCCCACATGTAAATCTGCCACTAAAACAACACACAAACAGCCATTAGGAGGAGACCTGTGGGGCACAGCCTCCCACCACGCAATTATGGGCTATAAAACATGATGATGGGATGTTTTGTTCTTCCTTTGTACCAGCGGTAATAGCAGAGCTGCTAAAACACAAGAGGAAAATGAGGGATGTGACCTGATGTCATTATCAGCAGTTAAAGCTTCACTTTCAAGTTTGGTGTTAAGCTGTTGCTGCAACACTGAAGCACAGAATCCAGATTTTGACATTAACCATGACCCGATGGCCCGTGGACACAAAAATTCACTCTGTGGTCAGCAAATATTCCACGCCGGTGACCGCCTGTGGCCACCAAGTTTTATCCTCAAACTGTGAGCCTTTGCCAACACGTTATACATCCACGAATATCCTGATTCCTTGACGTCTTTTAGTTCAACTTTCTACAAAAACAGCAAACAGTGCTTGTTGCCAGCTGGCTACCAATAAGTCGAGACTGATCAAGTATGAGTTTACTAAGCCTACTCAAACTGCTGATGCAGTCTTCACAGAAGATCCAGAAAGACCTTTTCTGTATTGTTTGACATAATTTTAAATTTGGGCCACCAGAAATGTACTTTAATTTGGGGGTGAACTGAAGACCCTAAATTTCAGAGCCAAAGACACATATTTTGCCTCTTTTGTGATATTGATGGACTAGATAGCACTCGCCTTGTAGTGCACAAAGTGCCAACACTAGTTTCTCTTTGCAGAAATCATGACCCGGTTACTTAAGATAATCCATAGACCTTGTTGTGAACAGTTTTAAGTGGATCTATTTTCTGTCTAGTAGAAAGACAATAGTTCCAGTACATTTTACTGCAGGAAGAAAGTAGTTCCAGTAGATTCTACCATAGAGAGAAAGTAGTTCCTCCATGAAACTGCTTAAAGCAAGGTCTGTGGTTTACCTTGAGTAACCGGATCATGATTTCTGGCAATTTGAGCACCACATGCTGAGTGCCATGTAGTTTCATTATATTTGAGAGCAGGTTGACATCTCTCTGACGGATATCTCCAAAACTCGGCAACTTGCACCACAACCATTTAAACGGATAAATAGCACTACAGGTAAGAGGAAAAATGTGTATTTTTGATTTTGGGGTGAGCTGTCCCTTAAATGTCCTTTGGGGCCAGTAGCATCTATCCCTGGTATTAAATGTTTGTTTCGGCCCTGTAGGAGTGAAGCTCAGGTTGAAAGGGCATTCACAGTGCAACAGAGGGGGTATGAAGGGGTGGAGTGGGGGGTGAAAAGGCAGGGTGAGCGAACCTCCACCAACACTGTGGCCACCCCCACTTTAAGAAATGAGCAATAACATTAATGGTATTTTAACCCCGCCGACATCCTGCTCTCCATCACAGCCCGTCAATCATGCACAATCACATCCGGGCCACCGGTATTACAACCAAATCACCCCCAGCCTCATTTGATTAGAAAGGGGACTGGTGCAAAGGAAGGGGTCCCAGCATTAATGCTCTGGTCATCTCCCCTGAGCCTGGGGACCATCGGCACCCCTCGAAGAGCGACAAGGTCAGCACGCTAAATCCTGGCTGCACTGCTTTACAGGAACAGACGACGGGACTGGGGGGCTCAATGCCAATGGAAACCAGAAGGGCGAGGTGAGGTCCCCAAGTCAAGTGACATAAATTTACGAGATTTACAAGATTTTAAAAATACCCTCTCTAATACTCTTCCACTGACTTCTCCTTTGATAATGCACTCCAAGTTTGAGCAGCAGGATAAACAAAGTGATAATTCACCGCTTTTATCAGTTCAAGGTGAAGCTTCTCAGAGCTGCCCTCCACAGCGGCGTTCAAAGGGACACAAAACAGTGCCATTTCCTACCAGTATTTGTTTAAAGAAACCACATGGACAGGTCAAACTATCTGAACTTTAACGCATTACAAATGTTTAAAAATGTGAAGAGTGCTTAATTTGTCAAGCAGTGTTAATTTTAGAAGCTAAGAGAACACATCATTCAGCTGTGGTGTTTTTACTGAGTGCAGTATCGAATTAAATAACAGTCTTGAACAGGGATGCACAATTAATCAAAATATTATCTAAATTGCAATACGGCCAAGTGCAATATTCAAATAACCGAAGCTGTACTTTTTTGATAAAGGAGAAAAACATTATAATGAAGTACTGTAGTGCTGCAGAGATGCCCTGGTCTACAAATCCTGTTCTCCAGATGTAAGAAAACATGTTTGTTTTTGGTACAGACCCCAATAAATGTCACATCATCATCATTTTAAAAGTTGTTTTCAGGAAATTGTAATGCTAAAATGATCATTCCCACCAATCATGAATCATATTACAATAGCCAAATCTGTCAAAATAATTGCAATTTTTTTTAACCATATCGTGCAGTCCTGGTCTTGGAAACATTACAGTTTGCTGTGAATATATACTGTATGTACCTAACAGAGCAAGAACAAAATCCCTACAGTTTCACTGACTCAATAATGTTTTTCAGAAAGGAATGTGGGACAAATTCATCCACTGAAGGAAGGGAAAAAAAAGGGCAAGCTCTGGTTGTTTTCAAAAGTAGAGCTGCTTATTTTCAGTGCATGTAGTTTTAGCATTTTCGTGCTACTTTCCACTAAATTCTACACCATCATATTCATCTTCCTGTTGCAACACCGCCCAAAGACGAACTAGCAATGGGGGGTCATAAATTTATGCAGCAGGACTCATTAGAAAGCCAAAAACCATGATTCTGCAAAAGCTAAAGAATCTATTCATTCTTGCTTTTTAATCCAGAACATTTATGGTGTAGGTGTCATAATTTAACACCATGGCAAGTGTTGGATGTTTGAGCCGGGGCTCTGAGGAGATCCAACCCACAAATCACCCAGCGATCTCATAATCCTCCACTACGCACAGTTCCATCTTCAGCTGCCTAAACAAATTGTCCACCCTCAAGTGCCTGACGCAGAAAGACATAAAACAAAAGCCTGGTGGCAGCAAGAGTCTAGAGGTAACAAAGAAGCAGAGGCCCCTGCCAACTTTCCGCACCTCTACCAGGTGAAGAGCAACACCAGAGCCCGAAATGGTTTCCAACTAGAGATTATACCGTGGCGTTACCTCTCCCAGCTCAGCTGAGGTATCTGCAGCTCAAAGCCTGACATCATAAAACTAACAACAAGCATGTGAACCCGTGCATCTGGCCCACGTATAACGCAGAGACCCTGTAAAAACTCAAGTGTCTTGGCTCTGCTCTGCTCTGCTCTTTCTTAAGTTCAGAGACCTGGCATTTTCAAACAGTGCCGGGTTTTATGACACTTCCATTACATAACTTCCTCACTGTCCACAATGACAACAAAGAGTGTGTAAAGTTAATGTTCTGAAACGCAAACAAACCCCTGGGAAAACCCACGGTTGAAGCGGAAACAGAGTTAAAGAAGATTTAAGAACAGAGAGCAAAAAGAAGAGTAAAGCATACATCTCAAACAGCATTCTGATTCTCTCTTCAGATACAAATTTTGATTCATCAAAATAATCAATAGTTTTAGAATTGCATCATAGCCCTCAGAAGGTGCCAAGAGACAAAGAGATTCATACCCCTGAACAGCATAATCAGCCCATATGCACAAGCCTGCAGCACTGCTGCATGAGACAAAGAAGTATAATTAATTTCTTACTGCACAAACCTAATTATGAAATTTTAAAGTCAGTGCATCAACTACGGTAGATGGCGATCAGCACACCCACAGTTTGGAGAAGCAGAGAGGGGCAACAGCATGGAAACTTAGCAATGAACTACTTTGGACAGGTTCAGCAACAAAATATATTTTAGCCACTTAAAAAAGGCCAATAAGTGTAAGTGTACACTATATTTAGAATATTTTCACTGCTTTATTTTGCCACCAGACAGCTTTTTTCAGATGGGAAACCACTGTTATATAAGACAAACATCACTCTCTCCAAACCAGCCAAACTCTGCATATGTAAAATCAGTATTGATATCTGGTAGGACACAGGAGGTGCTGGGCTACAGCTGCCTTGATCTGTTAGTTTATTTGCATTATTGTGTAACTATGGTGAATCCAAATTATCCTTTTAAAACACCAAAGTCGCACAATAGCACAAACAAACTAGCAGTTCCAAGCAGCGGTAGACCGGCAACTCCTGTGTTCTGTCAGTTAAAATGATCGATTTTGACTATGGAGTTTATTTTGTTTGGAGAGAGCAATGTTTGTCTTTTAACAGCAGTTTCCCATCAGAAAAAGGTGTCTGACAGCAAAGTAAAATGGTGAAAATAATCAAAATATAGTGCACACTTAAAATGATATTGATTCTTATAGACTGGCCTTTTTTAAGTGGCTAAAATGCCTTTTGTTGCAGAACCCGTCCAAAGTAGTTCATTGTTTTGCTTCAGTGCTGGTTCTCTTCTCTGTTTCTCCAAACTGGGGGCGTGCCGAACACCATCTACTGCAGGTAATACACTGACTATTGATAATTACTTCATACAACCCCGCTTTAAATAATCAGAACTATCCCTTTAATGTCACACAGAAGAAAATGTGAAGAAGAATTTCCATTTGTCGTAGCGTCTAGACAGTCCGAACACCTCAGAGGAACCAGAGCAGGGCCATATATCTGACACTTGAATCCACAATATAAACCAGATCCATCGGAGTGGAACTGTCTCACTGATAAGACGAGCAGCACAGCAGACAACACAAAGCAAAGTTAGTCAAATAACTGTTTAGTGCTTCTTTACAACATTTACAATGGCTCATTGAGATTAGCAGCAGGACGCTGTGTAAATTGCCTCTGGACAAATGGATCATAGCGACGCAGACATTGACATACACACTCCAACTTGACTTTTTAAGGCAATTGCCAGTTGTTTTAAAATCCCATTAAAACCTGCTGTTTACAAAATAAAGCTTAATAACTCTTTATTTATCTCTGTGAGCTGACACTGTCATTCCATCCAAGATCCTACTCACTGATAATTTTGCTGTGAAACTAACCTGATGACAGTGTTACAGACAAATGGAAACTCCTCACTGAAATGTTTGCAGGGATAAAAATGTCCTCAGCTTCACTTAAAGTCAGTTGGACCTGCGTTCACCCTTGAAGCGGAGTGTAAATCATCTACCGAGCTAACAATAAGGCCCTCTCCTGCCAGTCAGCGGCGAGTGTGTCTGTCTGCGTTTTTCTCTGCCTCTGTTTACTCTGCTGGGTGATACAGAGTGTGCATTCCCCGGCGCTGGCTCCCTATGGTCTGCACGAGCTGCACTTACCCTGAAGGCAGCGAGGGCCTGGTTGTCTTGGCAGTAATGGACTGCTGAAGGGAGCGTTTCAACATCAGGTTAACAGGAATTACAGGCCTAAAGCTCGGCTTGGGCCTGCGGGGCAGAGGAAACGCCCTTGTACAGGCTGGGAAGAAGAGGAATGACCCCAGAGATAAGGCTGAGCTCTGGAGATGTGTGTGGGATGTTCAGTGTGAGAGACCATCCATAGCTCATGTGATGCTTAGGATGGCTTACCACAGTGAAACTTTCACGCAAGTAGTTGCAGGTTGCAAATTGTATGGCAATGTACAGTAGTTTCCATGCAACTTGACAGCTATGCAAAGCAATTCAAAAATAATCCAAGAGCCATGCAACACAATTACACACAAAATTAGATAGCTAGATTGGCAATATATTTTAATAATAATAACTGTTTTCTCACTATATCAAGGGGGAAGTAACATAACTACAGCTTCTGTATGTGTATGTGTTACGGGGGCAACAGCAATTGTGTTTTTGTGTGTGGAGCTCACTCTGCTTTGCGTGTGTGTGGCCATTTTCCATACACGGGGAAAAAAGGAACGTTTTCTTAAGATTTCCACACTCTCAAATTGCTTGAGTCTTTCTAAAGAGCAAGCAGGAATCAGGTGGGTTAACATGTCAACAGTTTACAATTACAGACCCGTCAGCTCAAAGATTCAACAGATCATCACCGCGGATGATTCACAAATGAATCACTGTATTTAAAGACGAGGAGATTAGCAGCACATATCTCATCATGGAAAGAGGAAGCACAGTTGTCAGTTACAAAATAGGTGTCATTTGTTCTGCTTTTTTTTTTTTTTTTGTCAAAAGGGTCTCGATGGACGCACCCTTCAGACAATGAAACATATGGCTACATGGCTCCCCCTGAGCAGAGGCACACTTGAAAAACACACAAGCCTACATATGTCACTCTCCCAATGGCTTTTTGTGTGACAAGGTGAATTATTCATGCCCCCAGAGCGGAGGGAATACATCACTACATATAGTGCTGCTTCAAAGTTCTGCTTTTTATGAGCAGCCTTATTTCTAGAGCGTACATATAAACAAAAGCTGGTGTGCCGACAGTGAATCAGCAGTCCCCGCGACCGCGCAGGCCTTGGGTCGGGCCGCTTTTGTGTCCTGCCAATGCTTACATTAGCTTGAGAAAAGCTCAAGCTGCTCTAAATATTCTCCTTAACGCCATCCATCTTGGTACGGAACTGAATGGACGCATTCCAGGAACTGGACCACTGGCAAAGATCAACTCTGTGCAGAGGAGGTTGTGTGGGATCTTGTTTCCCGACAATCTAGACTTGAATAAAAAAAACCCAAAAAAACTAAATCCTTAACCCAAAAGCAAGGTAAGATATTTTTTGGGGGGTTTCTTTTTCACAAAACTTTCTTCCTGGCAGTGGCAAAGTTGTAGAGGAATGACAGATTTAGCATCAAATTAGCAACTTGCAAATGTTTTTTTTTTTCTTTTTTTAACCAAATTCAGTGAAGCATAGCTGCTCAGTTAACATCGCTGTGGGTGTACAAAGACGAATCATCTGTCACCCGCTTAATTTAATCATCAGTCCTCATTCAATTATTCAATATAATATGCAAATTGGATCTACAATGACCAACAAATGCTAATTCTGTACATCAGAATAATTAAATTGGATGGGAGCTGAAAGGAAAGCTAAGACTGGAGGAAGATCCTTTAATTAGAAGTAAAAAATCTGGTGAATTAGAATCAGTAACCAGCCTATAAATTACCGTGATGGGGGTCAACTGCGACCGTGCGGACATAAATGACATATCAAGAGGTTTGAGACTGAAGCTGTGGCTGCTGCCTGTGTGGGTCGGGCTTAATATAATCAAAGCCCAGCCAACTGTAGCGTGGCTAATCAGGGGCCCGGTAGACGGGGCCACGCATGACAGCCAATTACACAGCAGCCAGGTCTGCTCCATCACATCCTGCTCACTTCCACAGAACCCCCTAAGTAGCTTTAACACCAAGAGCAGCACGCTGCTCTGCTTTACCAGGAGGGAACAATGAGTCACTCTGGGGGACAATAGATGACACATGGACCAAAAGCAGGAAGGTGCCAAGGCATGAATCTTTAAACAGGTGCTTTTTGTTACGATTACAAAGCTACACCCTTTTTCTGACAAATAATACATGAACAGAACAATAGTAAGATGATATTACAAGGCTCTTCTAACTCAAGAGGCACCACTGAAAGCATTAAATGTAACTAGTGTTGAAACAATTTAACAATTAGTAGATTGAAAGAAAAAGTATCTATTTCAATTTTTACTTACTTTTACTTTGTTTAGTAGCACTGAAGCAATAAGTGGATTAATTTATGACTTGGCAGAAAGTTACTAGACAATTATCTTGAAAATCAAATTGAAAAAAGCTCAAATATTTTCTGATTCTAGCTTCTCAAATTATGAACGCACATATATACGAATATATATATACATACATATACATGTATATATATATATATATCACACACACACTCACGTATATATATACACACACGTATATATGATTTAACTTTGTTCTTTACTGTTGGCCTGACAAATAAAGATAAATAAAATTGATTCAATCGATTTTTAATTTGATTTATAACAAAAACAACTGTAAATGACAGTTTCCAATAAAAATACATATGAATGTTGAGAATAGTTTGGTTTGTTAAACTGAAATAATTTTTTATTAACTTTGGTGCAGTCAGTGCAGATTCGGACTGGTTTACCTGGTTGTCAGGGTGGTTAACGGTGAAGTATCCCACACAGATGATGACTTCGTGCAGCAGCTCTTCAGAGGAATGCTGGGTACAGTACCAGAGCAGGGAGCTGACGATGTGTCGGAAAGCTAGAGACAGGCCCTCAGCTCCTAGAACAGACTGACAGGTCACAGACAAAACATGTTAGTGTGTGTGTCACAGCAAATTAAAGCATAAATTGTCTATGATTGTGATTACAAAGAGCTCACTACAATAACAATACAAAGTGATAAAAGATTATATGTTTTGCTGGTGGGAACATACACGGTGTAAGAGTATAAGCAACTGAAGCAGGGTCCCACCATAAAACAGTCCAATCCCGCTCAGAAATGAGATGCTAGGAGCAGCTCACAGACAGTATTTATTAAACATGTCAGTGTGACCGAGCACCATAATATCATCACTTTTCCACTGGAAGTTTGGGTGTGTTAGCATTGTAACATCCACAGACGTAATACCTGACAAGCTGAAAGCTGTTTTCAGGCCTTATAACTTATGCAACATATTAAACTCACTGAACCATGTAAACAGCTGTCAAACAGAACAAAAGCAAATGTTGTTCAACAATAAAGTGATATAGATTTAAAAAAAAAAATCAACTGACAGTTTGAAAAGATAAACAATAACCACTACACAAGAAGGGAAAAGGGCGTTTCTGGTTTGATTGTCCCTTTTCAGGGTTTCTGCCGGTTACAACAAGTTAAATTTAAGACTTTAAGAGCCTTTTAAGACCATGATAAATGCAATTTAATTATATCATGTCCATACTGGAAAAAAACTTATTAGCACAGTATGCATGAGGTGTTACTGGATCAAAGTTGGTTTTATTTTGTAGTTGTTACAGCATGATCAATAAAATGTTTTCCAAAAACAAATTAAAAGCAAGAATGAAGGTAATAAACTTTCATGAAAGGGATGTTGATTAATAATTCAATACATTTTTAAGACCTGTCAAAATCATTTGACACTTTAAATGTGGAGATATTGCAGCCCTGTGTTGCAATTAAGCATAACTATTACCTTCAGATGTTGTTTTATTTGATAACTGCCATTAAACAAAACCATTTGGACAGAGGCAAATAAAAACTGACTTTGGGCAAGTAGATTTCTGACCCACCTGCCCGACTGGGCAAGTGGGAAAAAACACAAGTAACACTGAATCCTGTTTGGTGCTGCATATTCTGCCAAAATGCAATCATTGCATAAACTGCATTGAAGTCTTGTGAAATTCCTCTCTAAACATATTTACTGGGGGCTGATGCGGCAGTAGATTGAGTTAACGACTTGAATTCTGATGAGCCACCGCAGCACATATTAGCCGTTGCTGTGAGGTAATATGAAACACAAGGTGATTACAACCCCCGGCCAGAAAAAGAAACATTATTTAAAATGTTCATAAAACTCCGGCAGTGCAACGCTTTCATTTCCAGCTGTTTCGAGTTGCCTGAATGTGGCGGGTCAGTGAGAGGAAGCTGCTTCAAAGTAATTACCACGAGACATTAAAATAATTAACAGCGTTCTCGCTCGCTCGCGTGCCTCTCCATCTACGAACAGTGAAGCTGTCGCCCTCTCCTCCTTGGGGTGGGTAATGTACGGCCCTGCATACAGTGCTAATCACTCGCTGCGCCGTCCTAACTGCTGACCCACCGGGCTCTAGTCAGCCCCAGCAACTGACATGGGGTCAAAGGGCAACCATGTTTATGTCCACAGGTCAGCTTTGTCCTGAGGAGAGTAACTCCTCTTCTAATGGCTCTTAACAAAGGACCCAGTATCAATCTGACCATGTTTATTAAATCCAGGGAGGATAATTTAAATATTTGTAGGCATTTTTATGATATCCTGCTGTTTGTGATTGCTATTACTTCTGTTGTACTACAGTTATTTAATGCCAAGGTACTAGTTATTCCTTCTACAGTCCATTGTGCAGGTTGTCCACATGTATGAGCAAGCTAAATTTAAGACTTTAATGCCACGTTTAAGTTAAGTTTAAGATTCAATTTTGCAATAAAACATATAATGTGAAAATATAGCTGCACTATATTAAATTCTGTAGACTAAGTGGTTAGTCCTCCATACCATCAAGACATACACTACGGTGGTCATCAGGTGACAAAGTTTGAGAACACAAGCAACAAAAACCTAAAAAACTGTAACAGAATTATAGAGGCAATCAAATTAAACTCTTGTTTAAATTTAAGACCTTCCCAAACAGATTTGAAAGAATACTGAGTACTTTTTTAGGTCTTTTATTAATAAATGTGTATTTTGGATATTGTAAGACTTTTTAAGGACCTGTATCCACCCTTATGTATTAATATGTATAGTATAGTATGATAGTGTATCTACAATACAGAAAATATGCTTCAACAAACATCAGGTGCTGAGCTGTAAAGAAAAATCTAACTAACATTTGTCAGCAATAGCAACATCTGGTAGATGTTTACGGGATTTTGAATTTGTTAAAAGTGAAAACAGAAAATATTCTGAATCTATTCTGAATACCTGGAAGGCGGACAGGTCAAGCAGGGCAAAACTGTTGAGGAAGCGGATGCCTTGCAAAGCCACCTGGATGACCCCGGGGCCGTAGGGCTCCTGACTCTGGGAAGCAGACTCTGGTGCAAAACTGTGCAGCAGGATACAATACAGTGTGTGGACCACTCCCACCAGGTCTGTGGACTGCAGCAGGGCCGTCAATCCAGTTGGGTCCTGGCGTTTATTGTCAAATATACTGGGAGCACTGGAGAGGAAGAGAGGGGAGGAGTGTGGTCAGTAAAACCAAAGATAAGGTAAGTGTTCAGAAAGAAAAAACAACAACAAACAAACTAGCATTGGAGTTCAATGTAGAGAACACAGCGTTAAATCCACAAGCTCAAAGGAGTGAGGAGACTTTGGCTGAATTTGATCAGTCTTCATCACACCTCACATGTAAACTATCCCAGTCACAAACAGCAGTGCTGAAGACAGTGCATACATATGGGCACCAATCACTCTCACATCTTTTGGATGTGTCAAAAAAAAATCAAATATTTGGGGGAAAATATGTTTAGCTCTCATTAGGATATGAAATTCATTATTCTATTCATAATTTAAAAATGACTGGTACCTGAGTAAAATACCGTTTATTGCCAGTAAAAAAGCAATCATTAAGAACCTCAGGCAGGTGATGGACACAGTCACAGAAAACTTTATAATGGACAGGATGACTTTCTTTCCGAAGCCACACTGTGTTCTTTGTTTTTTCCTTCTTCATACTTTCCTTTCTTATGCATTATGCATAAAAATGTTTTCTTTAAATAAAAAGTGTTTAAAAATGGATGCACTGATGTGGACACCAGTATCAGGTATTGATACCACTTTATGAAAAGTATCTCCTTTATCACAAGCAATTTGGTAAAACATCTGAAGAACCACAATATGCAGAGTTCACAGAGTTTGCTAATCCTAGCAGTGGAAAACCGCAACAAGAGTTTGTTACATTTAGTGAAGAACATCTGGCGAAAATTTTTAAATTCACTATAAGAACTTTAATGGTATTATTAAGTACTCTTATTGGTACTTGGTATTGACAAAAAAAAGTGATATTGGTGTATTCATTTTAGGCTAGTGTCTTTATTTTGTTCCTTTCTGTTGCTGATGTCATGCAAAAGACAAAACAAAATAAATGCCAGACTACTGTCCCCAAGACTTAGGACACAAGTAACAGTCTAGACCTTGGCGACTTTGAGATTTACTTACCAGACAAGGGCTTAGCCACGACTCTCCCTTACAATAACAGAAACTGCCCTGTTAGCGCTGCTGTACTAACCTGACTTAACTGACTGCAGCCAGTGGAAAAGCACCAAGTTAAAAATGTGTTGCACATTGACACATTGGATCACAGCTGCCCTTAAGTTCATCTTTAATGTGCTTCTGTTCATTTTTTTTTTTTAAAAACTTGCATGCGAGGACCCTCCATTCTCTTTTTTGACTTCATTGCCAGTCAATTTGGTTGCAGCTGAAGAGTTGGACCTTCGAGATTTAAGATCAGCTCTTCCGCTCCCACTCCAGCTACAGTAAACATAGTAATGCCCTGACGTGAAGCTCATGGCAGTGATTACAAGTTGGCGGATTGTACTGAGCAGCCTGACAAGGTGCTGAGTGCTTTGGCACACTTAATCAAGGCCCATCTGAAAGGATTCAAGGTGATATGTTTGTTTGGCTCTGACACGATGCCACCCTGTTGGTTAACACCATCCTTTCATTGAACATCACATTTTACAGCAAAGCCAGGGATAATGCTGGTTGGAAAGAGGAGGCACAAAGTTTCTTTGAACACAAGCCTGACAGTGTGGAGAGAAAAGGCTCCATTTAGTAAGTCAAAGATCTGACCAAGCCATTTTGCATTAGTGCAGGAGATTTAAACATTTTCATGGTTTCAGTTTTTTAAAGTTGTCATGCTAGGAACTTTAAAACATAGACATTTAGATGGGGAATACAATCAAATGAACAGTTTTCAAAAAGTATTAATTAACCATATCAGTGCCTGCAGGGTCAACTGCACCACACATTAATGCTATAATGTTATTAAGTCTTTTCAGTCGCAATGCAGAAGACCCCAGTGAAAACCCTCGGCTGGTGCAGACAGACAATTTAAGACTGCCGCAGCAGCAGCAATGATTTGCAGCCATGTAGAATGGAGGGTGTGTGACCTCTGGATGGAACCTACAGTGCATGCTGATACTTGATGTTAGCCAACAGGCTCTGCGTGAAATATGCTGCTAGGCAAGAACACAGCCTCCTAATGCCATTATAATCCCCTGACACAGCAACTGGCATGGCCAAAATATTCTACAAGCCCACTGAGCATTCTTGTATATGACACACGGAGAATCTTGGCAGAATGGAGCTTGCTGGCTGCTGTATTGATCATAACACTGGTCTCACTAAACCTGTAAAGTCTGACGCTATGTTTTCTCACAGATATTTAGTGACAAACACAGTCCCACTGTAGCTGTGTTCTGCTGTGCTGGTGTGAAGCAGCTGGTCATTGTCACAGCAGCACCTTGCAGCTGGCAAGGTACAGTAACACTCAAGGCGACAGTTAAAACACAGTGACAAGATCTTGGAGTCAAATACAGCCAAGAGGTGGGGCTGTCATTGAACCAAACTTTTTTGCAAGGGTTAAGGATGGGTGATTGGATGAATATATCAAATATCAGCAATGCATTGCAGATTGTTTATTTCTAGGTCATTTGAGACTTCGTATATATCCTAATGGGCACATGCCGAAGTCTCGCGAGATCGACGCCATGTTTACATCCTACCGGCTACGTGCAACAGCTGATATTTCTGCCAAAAACATGGCGTTTTTTGCGGTTAATTTTTAATGTCGCGGCTTGCAGACACTTAGATTACACGACACAAGCAGGATGGAGACATTTTGTGTTTGTTTTGTGTGCTATTTTTAACGTTTCATCCGTGGTCACCATTCACTGCCATTGTACTGGATGAGGCTGCTACCCTGTTTCTCCTAAAACTCCAGGATTGTTTGGTGAACTGAAGATCTTCACTTATCATCACATCGGCATAGTGGTGAGTACATACAAAATGGCTTATTCTCGCAGGGTGGAATATCGCTTTAACATATCGCCAAACCCTTGGTAGGGATGCACTATACTATCAGGACCAATGAATTATCGGCTGATAATGGGACGATTATATTGTTTATATTATTCTGATTATGAAATTAAAGCTGATACATATTTGCTATAATAATATCTGATTTGACAGATTATGTCATTGCATTTAGTTAGAATTCTTAGGCAAAATTCTTTATAAAAGCCAAAGTGTATTTGTGAGGTTTTGAAGTACTTTACTAGCAAAAATAAATGAATACTTGCAAAGTCAGCATTGTACTTAGTTTTTCTTGTCATTGTGGTGCGACTTAGATTTGGTTCAGTTGGAGGTGGAATATTAAATCATCTTTGCTCACTACATCTTAGCTTATGTTACCCTCAGGTGTGCATAAACTACAGGTTATATGAACTTCTTTTTAAAATGCAAAAATGGAGAATCTTTGGTTGTCTTATCAGTAACAGCCATCAGAAACAGGGAATTATCGGTTGTCAGTACCAGCTGATATTTGGCTCGATTGATACCTCGGTCAAGCTTAATCAAGTTCAGATTTTATTGCAGTTCTTTACATCAAAGCATTTTTGAGCCTGCCATCATGGTCAGCATTTCTTTTCCTTTTAAGTGAGGAATTGTGGTCCTGATGTCCCTTGGTGTGACTGTGTGCTTAGCCTCTGTCAGCGGCGCCACTGAACCTCTCTGAGTGGAGGTCACTGTAGCACACGTGGGTGGGCTCCCCCCACGCTGCAGGCTAAGGTTTATGGTGAGTGACAGAGCGCTGGGTCAAGTAGATGCCTATCTCTATCTGCAGTAACGACAGCTTAGCCAGTGAGCTGGCTGGAGGAAACGACCTGCTCGCTGATTGCAGAGGAGCCACAGTCTTTGTTTGAGTAACCGTGAGCCCCGTCTTTATGGATCCTTCTGACATTTAAGAACTGACAGTGACTCAGTCTCTGTCATTAGATGCACAGAGAGAGGTGTGTGTGCGTGTGTGTTTGTCAGGAGAAGATCAAGAGATCACAGAGCTGTTTAAAGGAATAGTTCAAATTTTTTGAAGCTGGGGTATATGAGGTACTTATTCATAGTCAATGTATTATCTACAGTAAATTCTGGTCGGCACAGCACCAGGTTTTGCCCATGGAGTTTGGTTGGTTTGGAGAGATTGATATTTGGCTTATATAACAGCAGTCAGAAAAGAAAAGGCTGTCTGACAGCAAGGTAAAACAGTGAAAATATTCTAAATGTAGCATACACTTAAACTGATATTGACTTTTTTAGGCTAAAATACCTTTTGTTGTTGACCCTGTCCACAGCAGTAAATTGCTTAGCTTACATGCTGGTATTCCTCTCTGTTTCCACTTCAAACGATCAGAACTATCCCTTTCAGGTGTGTAACAGAGTAAGAGACGTACTTACCGTCCGGTTACGACAAAACACAGCTTGCACATGCTGTGCAGCAGAGCTGAGGCTTGCTGGAGAAAAGAAGACATCTTGGGGTACTCATCTACAGGACCTTGGACCGACAAGAAGCATCCATACAGCTTGTCGATCAAACCCATGTTTACTACATAACTGGAAGAAACACAAGAGAAAAAAAATATGCTGTGATTAATAACATTAATAGCATATTTCCTAAATGTGTCACAATTTCAATATTAAATTGAAAATCAATCAAAACGAGCTTTCAATTTCAACAAATGAAAACAAAAGCAGAATCGCAAATTCCATTTTTTCCCCTCCAACCTCGCATACTTGCTGTGTCCAATGCATGAAAAACACAAAACTTCAAAGATGAAACATGTTGTTTACTGGCTGTTATATCACACTTCATACAATGTAACCTTTAAAGTGTACATGTCAAAACTTCAAAGTTTAGACTTCTTTTAAAGAAGAATTTGAAAATATAAATGAAATATAAATTACAAATCAAGACATGCTCTAATAATTGCCTAGTCATCAGGGGGAAAAAAAGTTAAAATAGAAAAATTTTTATCAAAGCATGAACTTAAAACAGTAAGTAAAGTCAAATCGTAGATTTGAAGAAATGCGACACCCCTACTAAAAACAAATTTACTCTAGGAGACTTCCTTTGTAAAGAGCTCATCTCACACAGGCAAACAAAGACCTTTACTGTGCATACTTCCACAGCACTGCAGCTGAAAGCAGATACCTCACCTAAGCCCTCCACCCCCTGCTATTACTGTGATATCTCCAATTTGTCTTTGCCAATGACAGGTCTCATGATCATGTTCCCTGTACTCTTTCAGCCACAAATCACTGCTAATAGTGTCATTAGAGGGCTGTTGTGCCAGCCCAGCTCTGGGCCCTTGACAGTCTGCTGACCTGGGGCCGTCTTCTCGCAGCTCCGGTATGCCTGGACCTTTGGGCCCCAGCTCAGGCTCCGTCATCTTAAGGAAATCTATAGAGCACTACAGCTGCCAATCAACGCCATCTAGTAGCTGATGTGGTCACTATGAAGCCACGGTTCCTCGTCGTATCACTGTCTTGACTCTTTGCTTCTTTCACATGCCTTTTTTTGTTCAAACTGTCACTCATTGAGGTCTTCTCAAAACAGGTGATTATGACTGTTTTCAGCCTCCACTGCAGGTCATCTGACACTTGAACCAAGTCCCATTGTTTTGACTTGATCCTCTTCCACAGCTTTACTTGGGTTGAAAGGATCTTTCCTCACACTGACTGCTTTGCTCAGTGCCTGCTCTCTGTTTGACAACCTGCTTGGTGGTCAAACTTGCCACTTGATGCGTCTCCTCTCACAAGTATGGATTGAAAACATTTATGACGATGATAAAGGACTGAAAGCCAAACTGAGAAGTTGGTAGTGAGAGGAAAGGAAATAGCCATCTCCTCTCTGTGTGATATATAGGTTTGCATGATGGGAGAGTGTTGCAAAACCTAAAACTGTTTTGATCTTTTGTCCTTCCTCATGAACATATACATTATACAAGGCAGTTGAGGTAAATCTTGTGCTCGTACGTGGGATTACCAGTCTGACGACACCATTTTTCTCAGGCCCTCCCCTGTCTCCAGGGTTACGACTGGGTCAGTGGATGAGAGTGGTGGGCCTGTGCAGCTGCTTCGTCCAGATGAATCATGGCTTGTGGGAGGGATGTTGGAAAGACTGCTCTCTTCCACACG
This sequence comes from Lutjanus campechanus, assembly GCA_027495735.1. Lineage (NCBI taxonomy): Eukaryota > Metazoa > Chordata > Actinopteri > Lutjaniformes > Lutjanidae > Lutjanus > Lutjanus campechanus. Next base: position 25,679 of record JAJHUR010136372.1, on the reverse strand, counting down.
GCTTCATCAGGCCGGGCCTGCCTTTCCTCACAGCCCACATTTCTCCAACGCAGCCCTGACTCCTACAGCCCAGACCAACTCCAACACTAGCTTCAAGGAGTCCTTTCAAAGCTTTGGAAGTGCTCTTTGTTTATGCTACTCCGTGCCCCCCCCCCCCCCCCCCCCCCCCCCCCCCCCCCCCCCCCCCAAGAAACCGATTTTACTTGAAACGCAGCACTGAATGTGTGGAAAAAGTACAAGCTGGAAGGATGCCAGAATACACCCTCATTCTCACACCACTCCCATTCTAACAAGACACCAGTTGGAGCATTTCCAAGAGATCTGACATTTTGTCAGCCTATTCTTTAAATAAGGCACGCTGTTGAGGAAATCAGAGGTTGACCAACTCTCAACCCAGTGAAGAGGAGTGGAGGAGGGATGTACTAAAGGAGGTAAAAAGGTCATGAGATGAGAAAAAGAGGTGCCATGTAGGAGGAGGAGAAGCAGTGTGAGGAGTGCAGAGCGTCAGAGGGAAAATACCTGATTAGGTCTTGAGTGCGAGTGTTGAAGGACTCTGTGGCAGAGCTCTTGACCTTGGCATCTGGGGAGGAAATCCACGTCTTTTCGCCTTGTCCAGACTCAGAGGTATGCGGCCACAGGGACCCCAGGATGGCAGCGATGGTCTGCAGCAGGCCTGTCGTCAAACCTTCAAAGACCTGTTTGTTCACACTGCGCCCAAAAATAGATTTGTCCTCATCTGGGACATACAGCTGCAAAAAATGAAGAAGAAAAAAGAGTTTACAGAAGTTAGTAAGTTTGGGTGTTATCAAGGTATTACTATATAGCAGGGTATTTAGAAATCCCAAAGGTATTATGAATAAATTTATCTGAAGCAGAAGTAGCAGCCTTTTTTTTAAATTGATGGAAAATGAAAATATAAACTTAATGAATTTATTAAAAATGGAAACTCAGCTAAAAGACCTATAGAGCAGAAATGACAAGCCTATTATATATTTTATACCTCCAAATAGTTATTCTGTTGGCTAATTAATTAAATATGACTAGATATGGAATTAGGAAAATATTGCCACATTACTTCTACCAACAACAAGAGCAGTGTATCAGCCACATGATTTTATTGAACTGCCAGTCTGCCAGTGTCGTATCCACCGCAGCAATTAGTGTCATCGCAGTGTCAAACAATGTCATACCTGCTAACATGACTTCTATCATCCCAAATAATGTTTTATTTCTCTGATTCACAAGTTTTCTCGCCAACAGTGCTACTTCACCTCATTCAGTCTCTATACTGCAAGACTGCAGCAGTATTCTCTCTGTACCTTTCTCAAACACACGGACACCATACGGACGAAGCTTCTTCATGTCATCATTTTTCAGCATAAACTGCAAGCCTGCCCCAGACATCAAACTTAGGTACATGAAATAAACCAAGCCAGGACACAACTGGGAGATTATTATAATTTAGTCCATGATCTCCACTGGACTAGAACCCAGTTTTGGAGATATTTCAGGCTGAGTGTGGAGCAATCTGATCACTAGCTTACGTGTTTGGCCACTGCAGCGTGACACTGAATTGCGTTTCCCCAAAAGTTGACTCTGTTTTCAACTTTTCTACCGCACGCTGCTGCGTTTTTTTTGGCATCAGATTCTGTCTGAATGTGGCCTCAGAAACCAGACTGCATCAAATACCATTAGACACAATATCAACAGAGTGTAGAAAGATAAACAAAAGTCAGGCCCATTTAACCTTCAGCAGGCGTATTAATGGCCATTCAATTAATGCAGACATTAAATCCTTTTTTGTGTAGTAAAAGGCTTTTCCCACACTGTTGGTAGTTTAATTAATTTATTATTCACTAGCTTTAGTCCACAAATTAATAGATTAAACTCCTGTGATTTGTAATAGCTACAATAAAAGGTATATAGTCGGTGTTTAAGGCATTTTCTCAGCCACATAAATGACAAAAAGTTTGGTGTAAACAAGTAAAGAAGTACCAAAGTAAAAATGATGAGGAGAGAAATTAGATAGAGTAGTCAGATTCTTTCTCATTTGAATTTCCAGAGAAACTTCATGAAACACACAGGCACAGGCCCACATCTAAAATATAGTGGTACTGTTTAGTGGAGAGCCTTGCAAAGGTAAAACCTTCTCATTTGGTCTAATGGTTGGGGTGAATGCTGACAGCATAGGTAAATCCACCGACATTCTCCACAAATCTAATTAAAAGGGGACATGCTCATATGGCAGTACAACCCCCACACTGCTTTACTCTATAGCTCATACACACGCATACCAGAAAATAGACATGAATACACACTCAGTTAAACAGTCAAACACAACAAATACTAAGATTTTTAAAAAAAACATTGCTGTCTGAGTTATTTAATTAAATCACAACTTATCAAGGCAGGGTGTTTTGGAGCGTGAATAATTTTTGAGCCCAATTCTTAATCTGCATCGAACACATGGAGAACAGTTAGTTTGTCTCCTGTCCTGCAGTGCTGCTGGATATGTCAGTCAACAGAGCAGCTGCTGGGATATGTTTTATATAAACTGAAGCATACAGGCTAACCTCTCCCTGTGTGCCCTAAGGAAATATGACTGCTTTGGATTGGAACTCGGCACTGGTAGAAGGAAGCCCCAGTAGAGTTTGTGCATGTACCACAACCCTGTGCCTGCGCCTTGTCCTGTCTGTGTTGTGAGTGCAGCGGCCCCAGCGAGCCGCCACCGTTAGAAGTTTGGAGTGAGCTGATGTTTACAGTCCTTCGTACAGAGTGCTGAAGGATATGGGCTGACATGTCGCCGCAATGCAGCCTGCCTGCCTGCCTGAGTGACTGTGCTCTCACATTCCCTCAGTCAGGAGGCATCTGTGGAGAGGTTGGGCAACGGCTTGTTACTCGCTGGCTTGTGTCTTGTTCTGTCTTTCATTAACACTGTGGCAGGAACTGACACCAGCAAAAAGCCAGGGTTTTCTCAGTGGTCAAAGCACTGTATATCAACAGATATATGTAAAGAAAACAAGGAAGGTTAAATAAAAAGGCTATATTAATGTGTAGCTACAGTAGAGATACTATTTGTTTGATCCTGTATCCAAACATATTCAGCATCTCATTTACATTTACAGTAGTTTATACAAACTGAAATAACGGTCTTGGCACAAACATATTACACTAATATTAAATCTCCCTGCACCATTTGAGGATTTCTGCAGGTTTTAACAAGTTAAATTTAAGACTTTTAAGAGGAGCAATATGTAGTGATTGCACATCCAAAAATGAGCACTGCAGTCCAAATAGTGAGTTGGAGCCATAGATAGTATATTAGGTTGAAATCCTATTTAATAAACAGTCTATGGTTGAAGCAAGCGGTTTCCCTCCACCCATCCTCCCCAGACTTGAGGAAGTTCAGGCAGGCTGCAGGAACACTGCTGGGGTGCAAGACGAGAGCAACATTGTCAACTGACAATAACAAGCGACGAGTCCTACTATGTAAATTGATCAAGTCTTTATAGCTGTTAATTGTCTGTTGATGTAAAGCCAATCCTGTTATCCTGAAAATAAAAGCCCACTGCTAGGAAAACAGACACTCTGGAGTTGGAGTTCAGTGACTGGCTGCCTTTATGCCTGCAAGACCCCATTAATATACCGCTCAATTTAATCGTTATAAACATTAATACTCATTATAAAAGATTACGACTCATAAACAGACGCCTACTCATTCTGTGACAAATTCGGCATTAATTTGAACTCTTATTGATGTGAAACATGGAAACAACAACACAAGTTACGGACCAGAAATTACATTTTAAAGGATGAAACCGTAGCATTGTTGTCAGAAGCGACTATTTCATCTTACTATGTTTGCTTAATCTCTGATGACATATCATCATCACTGTATGATTTATTACAGTAAATATATTCCAGAGTTCTCCTCTGATACCCTTTAAGACCATAATAAGCATTTTAAGATCTATTTCATGTCCATACTGGTAAAAAAAAAAAAAAAAAGAGAACAGTACGGAATATATGAATTTACATGACTGACATTTAGTTTCCAGCATGGAGTTGGTCGCACTAGAGTTGAAGCTTGGTGATACTCCCAGTGTGCATACAGAACAATATTGGGTGATGGCAGCGATTGCTGTTGGCTTTTTGGCAGCTTTATGTTCTTCTAACTTTCCATGTGACTCTAGTACCTTAAAACCAGTTCCTAATTTGTTTTATTGCACAAGGTGCAGCAGGCTTCAAATTTCTATTTTTCATTCTTTCAAAAGGCTTCAACCAAGAACTAAACGTGCTGTTCTCCAGCTAGATCTCACTGAAATTGCACTTATCGATATTAGATGAAAGTACCATTAACAGAAACAATTTTAACTTATTACTTCTAGAAGAAACCATTTCTTTGATGTGAGAATATGCCACATTAGCTCACACACCACTACTGTAACACAGTACTGGGGTGTACAGTTTGCAGTTTCTGCAATTGTTACAGTGTGGTCAACACAAATATTTCCCCAAAACACATAGGAAAAAGGCGTAAGTTAATGCAACTTTATAAAAGTTACTTTAACTTCATTATCAATCAACTTTTAAGACCTGTCAAAATTGTAAAAATTTTGATCACTTTCATTGTATCATTTTTAAAACATTTTGTTTGTGATGGCAAATTTAAGTCATGGGCATGTGCTGTGATGCAAAAACTTACTGTTAGCTGATGCAGCAGCAGGTCCATGAGGAGCGCGATCTTGTTGCTGAACAGCACGTAGGAGCAGTTGAGGGGGCAGCAGGAACATGCCAGGTAGTAGGTATTTACAGCAGCACAGAGGGATCTAACACAGAAAGATGACAAATGTTATTAATCACAGGTTTTAAAGAAAAAAAAACACACCTCAAGGCAGGCTGCTACTCCCCTTGCAATTTGCTAAAGAAACACTACTAGTGGGATGTAGATGTGTAGCCCTGGGCACTGACAAGACTATCTGCAGTCATCAGGAAACCAAACACACTCTTCTCTATTTGTGGTTCCTTAAGGGTGCAGTTTGTCTTCACAAGTCAAAAGCATATCTCACTGACAGCGCGAGCAAGGAAGCTGATTTGAGGAATAAAACACTCATATCAGCTACTTATGCGGAGACTCCCCTTTCTGCAACCACCTTCAGAGGAGCTGAGCGCAATCTCAGTCCCATCTTGGCTGAGATGGTGCAGCATTTCCGCTGAAGAGATAAAACTATTCCTCTCAGCAGCTCCTCACAGCCGCCAGGCAGCGGCCAGTGCCGAGCCCCAGTCAGCGTGCCTCTGTATTATGTCTGCTTTAAAACAAGCTCGAGAGAAGATTAATGCTTCAGATAACTGACCAATCGCTCTGCTGTGACTGCTACTCCCCCTCGCCCCTGTTTCATCAGTTAATATTTTCTGACAACTGTATATTTTAGCCATTGGCGGAATGGCGTGTCCTATCTGCTCACTGGAAGAATGGAATCTGCCTCTCCAGTGCCTAAAGTAGGCCATGTTTATTTCAACTGGTAAACATTTTGATATCTACCGAAACCTTCACATCTGCTGTGCGTTTTCGGTCAAACCACGCTGGCATAGTCAAGAAAAATAGATTAGGCTGAGGCAGACCCAAGTCTGTCAATAACTTCCTCTATTCTGTGCTCTGCATTTGCTTGTGGGCAGATCAGTCATTTCGCCGCATCATTATTGACATTGCAGAGTAAAGCTGTCAGACATGGAATGTAGTGTTAATGTGAGAAGCACTATATTGTGAGTGATCGGATGGTGTCCAACTCTGACATCAAAGCTCACTTCCGTCCACCTGAAAACAATAACACAGCAGAGCAAATTGTTAATGTCCTATATGGCAGCTACATTTAAAGTAATTTTATTAAAGCGTAAGGATGGTGGAAAAAGTTAAGCCACAATGGTTAAGTGCAGTCTGTGTGGAGCAAGAGGTGAGGTAACATGAGATCCCAACCAAACTATGCTTTGTGCAGCCATGCTGCATCAGGACTCTGATTCTCTAGTGAACGCGGGACAAAGATCAGCTTCTGTGCAAATACCAAAACGATCAACTCAATGACTTTTTCCTCAAATACTGTTGCATAATTACATGCTTCACACAGCTTATGAAATTCAAGCTGCAGTACCTGCCACGTACATTCCTGCAAAGGACAGGAGTTACTTTAAGTGCCTTAAGTCACTATCCTGGCATTTAAGATCATGTCCCTGTTGAGTAAAGTAGTGCACAATGGCAGGGATATCGTATGACCTATCAGAGATAAAATGACTAGGCAGGACTGACTTGATTACTGTCAAAGAGGAGAGTTCAAAACAGCCAGATAAAGTTCAACCTGGTCAATGGCACACTCAGGTCATACCAATGATGACTGAGATTTGGTGCTCTTTTCCTGCCAAATGTTATGAATTTTACAAAGCATACCAGGGAAACCGAGGTGCCACCTTTTCTTTTATTAAAGCTCAAATCTTCCTTGGAATGCTGCCATGCAATATTGAACTTCTGACGCATCGTGGTGTTCATGAGACCACTCTTTGGATTGTTTAACAGAACAGGTAAATTCACAAAAGAGGCACCTTGTCAGAGAACCCTGACAGTCTAGTGCAGTGGTTAAGATGCAAAACATCTGGTCACAACAAAATGGATTCGATTCCAGCTCAGGACCTTACATGTTGTTCCCCTCTCATTCCATTAGGACTGGGGATTTACTTGATGCCTTTAAGGTACTGACCAAAATAACCCATTTCCAAGTAGGATCAATACATCCCCTATCAAACAGTTCCTGCATTCAATCCTTTTTGTACACAGAGAAAAAACCCCAAACTATTTTCATGGGTTTGCTTACAGTTAATTGGCGTAGCATTTCTTCTGTTTAATATAGTATGTGATTGGCCTACTACCACAGCAGCTACAAATGGTATACAAGTGGCTACACATACAACAAAAACAGTGTGGCTATACTACATGCCTGTGGTGTCTGATAAAAATAACTGCATAACATGTGAAAACATTGTTTCAGGAACGATCCCATTCACATGATGTGTGTTGAATGAAGTAGGAAAAAAAGGTACCAAAAAAGTGATCAGTATATCAGTATCACTTTAAGGGTACTTGTATTGGTACTGGTATCATAATTTTTACCCAACCCTTCTCCCAATGCTGTTGAGCATAAATCATATCTTTTTATTTGCCGTCACTGGATAAAGGCAGTTCCCACTTGTCAACTCCATAAACATCATCTTTGCTAAACTAAAATTTGTTTTGGTAGTTCTGTAATGTTAAGCAACTTTTAACTGTCCGTCTTTGTATACCAGAGACTATTTACTTTTACTTTTAATATTACTCTTATTCAACTTTTGAAATGCAGTTTGCAGTGTGTTTGTTTGGCATTAGTGCATTGATTTTTAAGACTGTTCCCTTTGTTATAAAAATTTGGTATATTTAAATGTAGATGTACACACTGTAGCTGCTATTCATGTTGTTTTACCATTATTTGGCCTTTACAAAATGTTTCCTTATTTTGTTTCAGATACATGCAAAGTATAATTAATATATGCATCATTTAAAGAAAAAAGTTAGATTTTATTACAAAGAGGAACAAGTAGTTTGAAAGTAGTATTACACACCAGATAGAGAACATTTTTATCTTAAAGATTAATTCAAAGCATGGGTGTATTTTCTCTTTTTGTGTAATTGAAAAAAACAACAACACCAAAAACACAAAATTTCTCCTATCCAAAACATGTTCATAAATGACATTTTCATTTGTTGTCATTGGTTTATTGGATACAGGCAGTTTCCACATGGCAGAGTTGCCATAACCATCATCTTTGGTAAATTTAAAATGAAAATTTCTTCCAAATGACTGGTGTGTTCATTCAATTCATTTTTTCGTAGTTCTGTAACATTAAGTAACTTTTAAGTGTTTAAATGCAATTTGTCCATGTTTGGCATACGGTGCAAAGATTTTGGAGACTTTTCCAAAAGTCATTTGTTATATTTAAGTTTAGATTTACTGTAGCTTGTGTTCATGTTGTTTTTCAGTTAATTTCAGTTATTTATTTCAGTTCAGTTTTTTCAGTTAATTATTTGCAAAATAATTTTCCTCATTTTGTTTCTGCTATTTGCAATTCTCCAAAGTATAATACAATGAAGCATGGATCTCAAACATGTACAATCAATGGTTTTAACTGGAATTAACACATATATCAGTGTAAATAGGGTGGAGCTTTAAAAGAAAAAAGGTTGATTTTATGAAAAGTAAAGAGCAAATACTTTGAAAATGGCAATATTAAAAAAAACAACTTTAATTCAAGGTACGGATGTCTTTTCTCTCCCAACTTGACAAATATATTCTAATTAAATCACTTCACTTCTGTTGACACGACAGATCGGGCCCTCTGGCCCCAACAGTCAACTCACTCAACTGCTCATGTAATGAGCATGCAATTGCTTTGTAACACAGCTAATCAGGCTTGTCTTTGGTCATCTCTGAACAAATGAGGAGGCTGTCAGAGGCATGTTTGAGTTATGCCCTTACACCAGCTCGTACAATGAACCATCACAGTGATCTGTCTTTGGTTTCCTCCCACCTAATTGAGCTTGATGAGCTTGACACCTGATAGCCCGCCCTCTCTGGGAATCTCACTATCTCAATACCCCTCAATGACAGCTCCAGTGAATGATTTTAAGGAACAATTTGGTAAAGTGCCACGCCACCCCGTCTCACGTTGCACAAAAACTTTGTGGGGACTGATGTGTGCCAGTTTAACTGAGCAGGCCACATTCCTCCACCTACACCACTATGGGGCTCCCATTACACTGAGAGACTGTGCTTCACCACAGACACTATCTCACCGCGCATCCAGTGCACTATCACTCCTAAAAAAAAAAAAGATTAAAATGTAGTCAAAAAACTGTTCCAAGTTTACTGTGCCTTTTCCAAAGTCAAACTCAAGCTCTTTTTTCTTCAAAGTGCATTTTTAAGCTATTCTTGCAGCTTAAAATTGTGGTGACTTAAGATATTTTTACATATGCTCAAAATGATTATTTCATAGTAAAGTTTAAAGTTTCAAACTGTGTCACCTGTAAGTACACTTGACATCCTATAAAACCTGGGTAAGCCAATAGCTGACTAATTTTATGTCTTTATCTAAAAGGCAAAATATTTAGTAAGAGTATGATTTATCATCAAAGTAATGCAATTATAATTTCAAGCAGTGTCAATTACTTTATCCAAAATCTTAGCTTTATTCAAAAAAGGGGTTAACTGGATAACCGCCTTTAGGAATTTAATAGATTAAAAATGTAATTAATTGTGCAGTAATTGTGCCAGACAACATTGTTTTGTCTGGCGGTGCCATTTGCTGAATAAGGAAACTTAAACCTGGACTTATGAGAGAAAAAAAGGGGAAAGGAATACATTGTTAGCATTTTCTACTAAAGGTCAAGGAAAATGCACAGAATTTGCAACCCTAATTCAAACCTTGAAAACATTACATTTAAATTAATGTCTTTTCAGAGATTTCCAGCTCCTGTCAAACTCTGCTATAGTCACAAGTTTTAACTGTTGGACCAAAATAATCCTGATAAAAACATGAAATTGAGAAAGTGAGATACAAACAATGAGTGATATAACCTGCACACCTACAAAATAGTTTAACCTCAAAGAGGCATTTTATCTGTAAATCTATTCAAAACTATGGAGAAATGAGGCCAAGAGGTAAAGGGATGGAGCATACCTGATCCTGTCTCACCCCTGCAGCCCTTTGGGGCTCTGCCTGGGTGGTCAACAGGCCTCTGTACAATAAGGTGGAGGGGCTTAGGGGAGTTTAGGAGTGCAACTAACCCCTGAATTTAAAATCCTAATATTCAAATGTTACTTAATTTGAGATAAAGGCTGAGACACAAGGCTAGAAAGGAGACAAAGGAGAAGAAACTATCACAGGATTTGTTCACAGTATGACTCAAAAAGCATCCAGACTTCACTGACTCTGCACCATAAATCAGAAGTAACACCCATAAACACAGTTTCTCTAGCAGGGAGATATACGGTTATGGATTGTATGTCTTTCAACCAAGTCCATTTATTATAGTGAAGTGCCAGCTCTCCATCAGTTGACAACAGGACAACAAGCATGTAAAAGGCTCTTTATGCTTTTTGTCACTGCCTTCAGTTATCAAGCCTGAGATCTGTGCTCCTCAACCTGAGTCTCACATTTCTCGCCCTCTCAGTGTGTTTCCTATGTGCGCAGTCAAGCCTGACTGGAGCGACGCTGCAGAAATCTGACCAACTTCCAGATCAGGTTGAGTCCCTGCCTCTTAAACAGGGTAAATTTGTGTTCAGGGGAAGAAAAAGAATCCTAAGCCAAAATAAAAGGTGAGGAGCAAACCCATTTCCTTGTGCTGTCAAACAATCCCTTCATTCACTGCTATCTAAATGACATTTAATTTGATTCTGCTGTTGATCTCTCCGATACCCTGAGTGCTTCCAAGACATCTACTCTGTCTGTCGTGCCACGCTGGCCAGGTATGAAGGGGGGAGAAATCTGATGAGCCGTCACACACCATCATGCACAGAAGCTTGAGTGCAAGCACACACACACACGCATACACAAATGGTGGAAAACATCCTGAAATAAAACCACAGGTAGCAGGTCTGATTTCACAGGATACACCAGGTCATGTGAGACAGAGGTGGAAATACAAATTGGGTTAACACGCAATGTCCAAACCTTCTCTGCAGATCACCTGTTTGACTTCACATCATAGACCTGCTTTTCTTTTTAAAAATCAGTGGAAACACAGTATGAGTAAAACATCAGAATGTAAACTTTTGAATTAGATTTTTGCTGCCCAAATGATCACAGACGAGTGACTGTTATTCTGTCGTTTGGTTTTTTAAAGTATAAGTTGTGTACAAGCAGACGGATTATGTACACTCTCTCTCCTGTCTTCAGTGACCCCTACAGAAACACAGAAGGACAAGCCAAAAAAAGATTGTCATCTTTGACGCTAGATTTGGCTGGTACAGTTATAACAGAACAAAAAAGGATTCTTCCATTCACACTAACTATAGAAACACAAGCAAGAGTTGGTTCCTTTATTTATTTTGTTTGTACTAGTTACACAGTTTGGGACAAAACAGCACAGCTACATAACAGTGATTCTATATGTTACTGGTTCAGATGCTGGTATATATTATAGGTATAATGGTTACCTCCCACAGTACAACACTGCACATATATAGCTAGGTAACAATTTATATGTACAATTTTAATTTGTACTTTAACAATTAGTTGATTAATTGATTAGTGGATCGACAGAAAATTAATCTTCAACAAATTAAAAAAATTATTTTAAGTAAAAAAAAACAACTCTAATACTACTAGACTCAATACTAAATATACTACTAAAACTTTTTTATTTTTTATTTTCTTAGTTTCTGTTAATTGGATAAAAACAGCCAACATAAAGACATCATCTTTAATGTGGACTAGCTAGTAAGCTAAAGGAGATCCAAATTAATCAAATCACCTTGAGCTCTGAGGACTTGTGATGGACAGTTTTCACTATTTTCTGACATTTTATAGATCAAACAGTTAATTGAGAAAGTAACTGGCAGATAAATCGTTAGTTGCACCCCTACTTAAGAATATTAAGAGACAGATATAAGTATGAACAACAGTATTGAGTGATTTAGCATATTAAACGTAATGAATATGAATTATGAGAGAAAAATAATAATATAACATATTTAATTTAATGCAAATCAAATTAACTAATAAAATGAATGTTAAGTAAAATGAATTTTGTTCACAACACACTACATGCTAACATGTGGGATGTTATTAGTGAGATATCATCTCTCCAGCTGAAGCTACTGACAGTGGCTGCACAAACCCTGATTGAGACATTCCAGTGACCACAGGGTTACACCAGGACATTAGCAGAGCCTCGTAGAGGAATTAGCTCATTAATGTAATGGTAACAATATGGAATCAGCCTCCCGGGGGAGAGATATGGCAGGAGCATCTCCGCAGCTGCCTTTTTTTTGTAAATCACTCTGCTTATCTGGTAGGAGGAGGTGATCAATACAGCAGCATCACTGTAAACAGATAATGTAGCGCACTCCGGGGCTAGCGTCTGTATAGCAGCAGCCCATTAGGCCACACAGCCATCCAGATGACGGATAGTGATAAGTAGACAGCTGGGCTGCGTCCTTGTGTTGCATCTCGTCACCAGTTCCTGACTACACTGACCTGACTGAGCTGACTGAGTGGCATTACAAGGTTAAAGTGTGACCACTCCTGCATTTTACTTGGTTTACAAAACAGCAACAAAGAAAGAAAAAAAAAGAATCACTGAGTTACGTTTTAGTAGAATTTGGACTATTTCATTCTGCAATTATTTTAACTATTTCACTTATATAAAAGGACTGCTACTGACTGATGTTTCTATTTGCAATTGGAAACAGAGGCGCTTTAAGTTAAAAGAAAAAATAATTTTATACGAACAAAAAAATCCTGTACACATCAGATTTACTATTTAATAAAGGACATTTTTTTTGAAGTCATCATTTTTCTTTAATAATATCACCATTAGAGCTGCGATGATTGATCAGTTAAGCTACTTTTTTGATAATCAATAATTGTTTTGATAATTTCTTAAGAAAAAATGTCCAAATTCTCTGATTTCAGCTTCTTAAATGTGACTATTTTCTGATTTCTGACAGCAAACTGAATATATTTGGACTGTGGACAAAACAAGGCATTTGAGGACGTCACCTTAGGGTGACACTGATCAACATTTTATGGACTAAATAACTAATTGATTATTCAAGAAAATTGTGGGATTTAATTAGAAATGAAAATCACTGTTAGTTGCAGTCCTAATCACGATAAATACTGTATTGTATGTTTTTCATATTCCTAATGGTAAGGAAAGATGTCTCCACGGGGCTGGATTGATCTCTTCATCATGGGCTTATCTCCGCTTCAGTTCTCAGCTCTCAGCTGGAAAAGCTTTAAAGGGTCCAGCAGCACGGGACTAACTGACGGGCAAGTCGGTGAATAGAACTTGATTCTAAAAAGGCTACTAAAATAAACTACTGGTCCTTGGACATACCATAGCGTCTGTGTGACTGCTGTTAATCTCTGGCATGGGTAAAACTCTGCAGAGAAACCTGATTAGCTATGTGGGAAAGGTTTAGGTATAAAAAACATGACCAGCCTTTTCTAATTATTCATAACTTACTCCAGAGTTTGATTGGACTCCTGTGCAGAGGACAGAAACACAAGGATCTAATCTTCACCTCACTTTTCTTTACCACAGCATGTTAAGAAGATGTCTTAAAAGTCGAGAAGGTATTGTGTGTACTTAAGCTAACACACCGTCATGCGTGGATGTGCAAACAAACTCAGCAAACAAACGCTTTGTACGAGAAGACAGTCTCTCCATTTAAGATAATAACATTCTTCTGATTCAGAAGTCTGCTTGAAATTCCCTCAGATTACAATGATTGAGGAAGAGAGAGAACAAAAAAATCAATATACATGTGATGCCCTTTAAAAGCCTTATAAATATAAGAAGCATTTGTCCATTAGCAGAGATTCAGAGACCAGTAAATGCTAATGAATGGGCGTGCAAGGCCATTCGAGTCCATTACAGAGTCCCACTAGTGAGTACGGCAGCCTTTCTGAGGTTATGTACTGGCAGGCCATGCAAACGCCAGACCCACAACTCAAAAATACTCTGCACTCTAAATGATAGATGGGACACATGTGCTTTTTGTGTTTCCAGAGAAAAGAATGAACACAAATTGATTACGGAAATTGAAATGCTTTCCATTTCTAGACGGGCAGCACTGTTATTCATTAATGCATTTTGAGGATATTTATTGAGATGAAGCAATTATAAACAGTGATGAAGTAGGTGAGCTGAGATTAGCTCACTCACTTCATGCAATTACAAAAACAATCGCAAAAAGGAAATAAAGAAGTGCACTGTCAGTGGGGTCAGAGAAAGGATAAAGTCAGAGAGAAGTCATTGGAAAGAAGGACTGTAACAGCTGCTCGAGGCCAAGTGAATATACAGCGCAGAGGAGACTGTGACATTAAACAGTATGGATCACTCTGAAGTGCCTCGCTTACATTTTGTAAATACAATCAGAAATAAAATGAAATTTGTTAATATTAATTCTATTCTTCTACTGCTCTGGCTGTGCATAAATATACTGGAGGCTTACTGTGTGGGCATAAATGAAGAGTAAAACTGTTTTCATTTTTCCCAGTGACTGAGGTGTACTCCCAGTCATAAATAACTTAATCCTTTTCTGTTTCTTTGATATTATTTACTATTCATAGGTAGGGACATCACCATTTAAATTCTAAATTGAAAACTGACCAAAATAAGGTTTCAATTTCAATAAACAAAACCAGGATCAGCAATTCTCCCAATATTTTTTGCATTCTGATCTGGTCATGGGCACTAAGAATAACTGTATAGAAATCTTCTCACTGATAGCCTCTTTTGATTATTTTGGTCCTATAGAGGCATAAGCAATAAATTGAGACAGTTTCATAACCAGTTAAATCTCCCTGTAGTACATCTAACTACCCTTTATAGCATGCACTCTTCTGTGACTGCATCAGTGCGCTGGGATTGGAACAGACTGACTTCCTACAACAAACCCTCTTGTCTACGCCACATGTTAGGGTTCACATTACCCACAAGGCCACCCTCCCTAAAAGGTGGCTGGTGGCTTTTTGCAAGTGAGAACTTGATAGTCTGACAATGGCACAGCCAACAGTCCTGGGAAAACAAAGTTTAAATTGAAAGAATAGTGACACTCTAATAAAGTAATAAAAACAACAATGCACAGTCGTTTATTTTTCTACTAGTAAATATGTCAAGTAAGTCCGTATGTGTCTTCATAATCTATTTAAGTACAGCCTTGATAGTAGCTATTGATTTATTTAGTCTAATACAAGACTGCATCAGAGCATCAGCTAACATTGGATAAACACAATGGATAGACATTTATGAAAAGATGAAGAGTGATGTAATAGTTCTTTGCACTATTTTAGGAAAACTAACAAAACGGGGTTCCTCTGATACTGGAGTTTAGGAAGCCAATGCCAATATCAAATATAGGGAGTAAAAAAAATCCTATATCAACGTATTGGTTGATATTTTTATACAAAATATAAAATACAGAACATACAATATAAATAAGCACAGATTTTTTTTAAAGTGATCTCTCAAAGTGGTGAACACTTGTGACATGTTTTACAATAACCTTTATTGTACAAATTATATCAGGGCACTGAAACAGTAAACTTTTACCAATATTTTTAGTAGTTATAAAGAACTATGAATTTAAAAAAGAACAGATAAAGACAAATGTTTGTATATATTAAACTTGAATTAGGAAAAAAGAACAAACACATAAAATGATGCTAAAGTTAACAAATAAAATTGTTGGCCGATATCAGACTGATCAGTCGAGCGATATATTGGTCAGACTAATTTGTCAATGGGGTCATCATGCAGGTACCATCTATTGTAGAAAATTCATAAACGCAAGCTCACAGGGAATGTCTGTCATTGCAGAAAATCACTCCACACCCAGTCTAATCCTGACAATGAAACTAAATTTACTCTCACACCTTGTCAAACAGATCACTCTCACTCAAGGCTGAAATCGCCACTGATCTCAACAACAACAACTGCTCAGCGTTTCAGAAATCAAACTGTTCCCATCATAAGCTAAAGAGACAGCTCACCCTACTGGCTTGAAACAGAAACTTGATGAAGTCATGATAATAAATGTAAGATAAAAGCATCATTATTAAAGTTTTTACTAATCAGCTCTTTGTGAATTTGTAAAACCTGTAAAATGTGCATGAAATCTGTGAAATGAAGATAACCTTTAATCTATTTTAATGCTGCTGCTGCTGTTTGTTAGCTTCTGCTTTTATTTATGTATTTTATATTTTTAAATGTTTTTTTTCTAATGCATAGAGAGATGCCTTTCCTAATGCCTGAGTATTATGACAATGTTTTTTTTTTTCTGATTCTGATTTTTTCTGACTCTTTTTCTTTTTGACTTGTGTGTCAAAGCACATAAAAATACCTGAGCGCACCATCTACTTTCACCTGGACAAGTATATCATTATGGTAATAAAAAAGTAAATAGTTTAATTTGGTGACAGTACTCACTTGAGAGGAATACGAGGAACTGCAGTGGGTGTGGAAGCAGCAGTGACGACCTGCAGAATTTGTTCCAGCGCTGAGAGGCCGCCGCCCACTTGGAAGGCCACTTGGTCTGCATTGTTCTGTTGAGGCGAGGATGTAGAGAGAGAAGGAGACGGAGTGAAACAGAGGTACAGTCAGGGGACAACGAGCCACAGGCCGGACAGGGGATTACATGGCTCTCACCAGAGAGGGAACCTCTCTTTCTCCTACAGGGGCGAGGGATTGAAATCTGACACAAAGTGATCCCAAAAGTATTCCTGTTTAATCTCAAAAGTGCACAACCCGGCTCCACCCCACAGCAGTCAAGTTTCAGTGGAAGGCAAATGCTCTGCAGGCTCCAGTTAGCACCAGGGTGGTCTCTGCGGATGACCACAGACTGAAGTGAAACTGAAAAAAATGCCACTTGGCCAAACCAAAAAAAAGAAAAGGGCCAATTAGAGAACTTTCGAATGAGTGTGTGTTTTTCTGTATCCTGTCTTATTAGAATGAGTAGAGCTAATGCATTATCAATTTAGGTGTGATTATGACAAGAATCTGAGGTAAGAAAGATGCAGCATTTGGATTTCTTCACTTATATTGTGTCAGCATGTGCAAGGATTAAACAGCTGTATAGTACTGTTCAGAGACTTTTCTTTACTACTATGCAGCTTCACACTTGCAGGGGAGCTCCTCTCCTACTATTAGCAAAATCTTACAATTTTACACTGACAGCAGACTTTTCTTACAACCCGATTTCAGGTTCAGGCTGTTGGTTTGAAGTGGTGCTTTGCCTCTAATGGCTCTTTTTAATCCCATACATTGTCTAATTTATTTCATTTTAGACTAAAGATTCTGGTGCAGACAGAAAGGTTTTCAAATATACAAATGAGGCAACAGTAGACATGGTAATGTCACTGAACACATTTGCTAGAAACTGGAGATTTAAGGCTCTCAAATCGATGACATACCAGTACAATTTGAAAGGGTATAAATCCCACACCAGCTGTTATTATTAGAATATTAATTAATAGACAATCTCACAGTAAATACCAGGCCAATGTTGATGATGGTTAACTTTTAGACAAATGGGGATACAAGTTGAAAGATACCGTAGTTTTCTTCCCCCATGTAAAAAAATCATGTGGAAAAATGTTAACAAGGTTATATAAATAAATAAATAAATAAATGTGCCCTATTTATTGCATTTTAACCATATGTAATTGGAAATGGTAGCTTGTCAACAAACAGCAACTCACCAATATGTAACATTACGGCATTAAAATGTATGAAAATGCTAGACATATTTTCTATATTTTGTTGAGTTGTGCACAATTTGCTTCTCCTGCTAGCTTGTTGCTTTAACATCAGTGAAAACATGGGATACATCAGATGTCAGAAAGCAAGCAAGAAAGTCAACAAATATGACTAAACGTTAAGGTGTATAAAACTTTATTACCTTGTACATTAGCATGATTTCTGCCTGAGTCATGACATCATTAAACTACATCTTTTGTTATTGTTTTAATGAGAGAGACCCCCAGCAGCAGAACTTACATATTGTGCGTTTAAAGAGACGTGATGAGGGAGATTAATGTCATTTGACTTCCTAGTCACTCTCATATTGTAATTTGCCTTATAACTCGACTAAAGCTACCAGTAACATATTTATTGCTTCCGCAAACTTCTTAAATTCAATATTAGACTGCTTTTTATGTCCATATAAGAACTTTGTTTTCTATTTCATTCACTACTCTCTTATGAGCCTGCTTGACTCCTCTTTGCTTATTTTTTAATAAACTATTAGTCTACACTTTCAGAAGCTTAATTATTTGGTACACATCCCCTATACAACTTTCTTGTTCCTCTAGTCAGTGAGGACTTCAATAAACTAAACAATATATAATATAATAAAAAGAAAAAAAAAAACATGTTTGTAATCATTGTTTCAAATAACTTTCTGTATGTGGAGGAACATACTGAACACTGCAGACAGGCCCTTGAAGAAGACTGTTATAGCCACAATGCAAAAAATGTTTTAAAACATTTCGGCATGAGTGTGCAACTACCTTCCTTCACACAGGCACTTTTATCGTGGTTGACACCGCTCCTACACTGCAGTGCGTTCCTCTTTCCTACTCATCCAAATAATTTTCTGTAAAGAGGATTTGATAAGAGAATAAAGGGATGTTGACTATTTGTTTTACTTTAAGTTAAGTCCATTGGCTCCTGTTTCTTTTTATCTTACATTATATTCTTTTTTCCTCACTTCTCCCGATACAGTACATAAGATTTATGAACACATGTAAATAGTTAGGTCCTGCCCTCCTGTGATGATAGAGTAATTGGCAGTAGGTCAGATGCTGTTGCTACAGTGTCTTATAAATCAACAAGTACAAAGCCAGGAGCGAGCGCTGACTGTCAGAGGCATGTTTGTGCCTGGGTCGACACGGAGGAAAGGGAGCTGGAGGGGAGCTGCTGATGGAGGGCCGTCCTCACACAACTGCAGAGGGCTGTGTTACACTACAGGTCACTCCTCCACCTAATGAGGTTACAGGCTCCTCAGTGCTGTGACAGCAGTAAAACCCAGCCACTTCACAGCGCTTTTGTTCCGCAAATGGGAAGTTGCCAACAAGCCTGAACACATTGAGAGAGAAGCGCTTTACCAAATTACAGATAAGCTCTTCATCTGTCATTCATGCCCGCTGCTGAGGTAACTGCTCCTCGAATCCGGTGTTAGACACACACACACACTCACAAGACACGCTGAGCAATCATTCAGGCTTTGGGACAAAAACATTAACAAACACGCCAAATACCCATTGCCTTCAACATAATGACAAATATCTCAAAGACAGTCTCAAGGGTCTAAGCAATGTTTGTAAAAATACCTCATTATAACTTCCTTTTTGTATGGTTTTCAGGCCTAATCAATTGGGTCTCAGTCACTGAGCTTGGCTTAACCCCTCTCTTAACCCTTCCCATCAACACACCTACCTAAAAGCTCCGAGGCTAAATGAGAAAAGGCAGCTCTTTCATAGCAGCTTATCAAACGGTATTAAAGGGGGTAACTGGGGCCTGCCCAGTCCTGGCTGTCTCCTGTGAAAAAAGAGAGTTTCTTGGCTAGTCCGGGCCTTGTCTGGTCTGCTGACAGATTTATCTGTTGTGATGATGGAACAATACGAGTGAAGAGGGTTTAGCTCAAACTACCTGACATACTATCTTTAGGTGGTCTGTGCATGCAATGGTCCATAGAAAACAAAGAAGGCACTAGAGTATTTCTGTGAGGACACACATTTCACCACAAACCACCACAAAGTTTGAAGTGAAGGTTTGTTTTGTATGATAACAGCTGTGAGGTCTGTGAATGTTGGTCTCCGTGCAAAGCAGTTTAATTTCAAATTGGAAGCAGCATCTAGTGATGATATATCCTTTCTGCAAACCACGTGGAGCAACTGAAATCATGTTGGTATGTAAATACAGTGACAGTCTATATACACACTAAGCTGAATTTGCATACAAACTTAACTGGATGAAAACAATGTTTTCTTAAAGGGATACTCTGACACTCTGGGAATTATACTTGTTTGCAAAGTAAGATAAGAAGATTAGTTATCAGTTTCCTCCTTATGCCTCAAGTCTCCCCTCGCTCCTTTGCTGCAGGGTTTTTACTCTCACTGCTACAATAAAACCAAACAGACTCTTGAATTTAAAATGCAAGTAATACATATTCATAACATAATAGATGCACCTTTTCAAATTTGGACACTTTAATAAACATACATTTTAAATACTTGCGTCTGAGCCCCAACTTTAAAGCTTATCAAGACGTCCTATTTCACATGTCTTGATTATGTCTTACGTGATTCTACTGTTTATTTTAAACTGTATTTAACGATTTTGTGAATGAAATTAACTGAACTGAAGTAATAAAGGATTGGAATTGTTTGAGAGCATATTTTTCAACCATGTTACTGACATGGCTCTATTGGAATGGCGTGGTTTGTCAGAGGGTCAGCTGGTCAGCTCAAAGCCCCCTGTGCAAACTCACAGAGCTGCTAGTGTGGCTGCATAAAGTCTTGTTTTACTTTTTAGATGTCCACTGGACAGATTTTACTTGTCAAAGTCACAAGGAGTACCACTTAGCCTTTGAAAGCAGGTGTATAATGTCATCTGTGGTCTCAGAAAAATGACTCAAGTGAGAAACGAAATTGCTCTTTTAATGTAGGCCAACTGTTAACCCATGCTCCAATTCTTTGTGCTGAGCTAGGCCAAACATGTCCCAGATTTCAGCCCCTCTGCACCGACAGCATAGAGGCGAAATTCATATTGTGATTCTGAGATGCCAACAAAAAATATTTCCGAACATGTATGAATGTTTCTTTAAGCACCAATCTGTCTGTGGCTGGTCAAACACCAGCAGAAGCTACAACCAAACACCGTAACAGGATGAGCAACTAATTTTCTCTCAAAAAGAAAAGAAAAAAAAAAAAGAAAAAAAAAGAGCGACAGCCACCAAAGGCCAGCATTAAGACACAAGTGAGAAGGATGGCTCCTGAATAATACAACAGGGGGAATCTTATCCAATTATTGTCCACGGTGACCACTGTTAACCCAGCTGATGGGAAGCCCAAAGCAGCTGGCAATTCCTGTGACACGGTCCACACACCAGCAGACCGGCCAGATTGCACTTTGTAGTCTCCTCCCACCAGACCCTTTAATTAAAGCAGAAAGGAGGGCACAGCCTCAGTTGTCCTGCCCCACCAGCAGATGGACAACAACTGGCAGAGTTCATTAAGGGCTGGCTTCAACTTTGATCTGCACCTCCAAGTCATGAGTTCACTGCTTCATTCACAACTAAAACCTAACAATGACAGGGACGAGTATGATGGATCGTCCTCTCCTCGCATGAGTTTCATCATTATACAGCTTTATAGAAAAGCTTGAGACTGGTAAACAAAGCTCTGTGGGCCGAGTCAACTGTAAACCACAACAAGGCTGCTGGAGTAAACATTTTAAGGTCGAGTATAAACTTGTGTGTTTACAAGACCTAATGGCACATGATTTAGTAGACTATGTGAGTGCAGGGCGAATATGGAAATGGATAATCCCACAAACTGTGTTTATTCTATAAAATGAACCGAGATTAATCAAAGCCCACTGTGGTGCACAATCAAACCTGCCACAGAAACCACAGACAGCCTCTAGTTGTAACTAACACAAAGAAACCATTTCACTCTCTATTGGACTTGTGGGAAGAAAACAAAAACAGGTCTGTTTGGGAACAAATAACAGCTTACAATGAGGAAAAACAATAACATTAGAGCTGAAACTAACAATTATATTATTAATGAAATATTCTACTAAATCTCCCTTTATATATACTACTGATGTTAATAATTATCTCATTTAAAATCTACAACATAATGGCAAATGTCCACTGCAGAAGCTTAAGGAATCTTCTTCTTAACCGTCTTCATACTGTGTAATCTGTTAAAAATGGTCCCATTTTAAATATATGAAGGTACGAAAGCCAAGCAAATTTACAAGCTCCAATTTACAAATGTTTGGTAGTTTGGCTTGATGGACATCAGTAATGAATCATTTATGAAAACTGACAAAATGATCAGGTATACAATACATTTTAAAATGGACAAAAACTACTGTAACTAACAACAGAACTAACCAAATAACTAACTAACAACAGAACTAACCAAATAACTAACTAATTCACTAACTAACTAAATATTCCACAGTTTAACTAGGAAAATTTGTGTTTTTTTGTAATTCTTCAAAGTTTTCTTAAAACCACGAAGTGATGTGCAACACAGGAAAACTATAATTCAGGAGTTTTCTTCATTCTTTGTTTCCTGTTTGGGTCTTTATAATCCTCCTTGTTTACCAACTGCTGTAGACATCTTTCAGTGTTATAATCCTGGCTCAATATATACGATTGGACGCAAGCTGCTTATGTCAGTTCGTTATATTTTTGGTTACCACCTTTTGTTCCTTACTGCGTATGTGTAGTGTTTATCTAAGCATGTATAACAGTATGTGTAAGCTGTGTGCAGGTGTATGCATGTACAGTATACATGTTAGTATCTATGTTTAAATCTATGTCTTGGCATGCACATCCATTTGCATTTTTATAGTAACTTACAGTGACATACGTTTGCTTTTTATTTTATTGTTGCACTTGATACTATCTATAACTACCTGCTGAATTGCTGATTTTATTATTTTATTGCTGATTGTATCTTTACACTTCTTCGGTTCAAATGATTTTTTTCGTCATCAACCTTTTTTTTCTCCTCAGTGAAGGAAGCACGATTTGCTCATAAAGATGGAAAATTTCTAAACTGACCTGGACAGCATGCTGTTCACTTTGCCGTCTCTAGCGAGGTTCTGACAGTGTTGATCTGGGCTGTATCTGTCAGTCTGCTGGAGGCCCAAGCAAGAAACTTTATTATCCTGCCACTCTGCCCTTCACCTTCCCCCCATGTCCCCAGATACAACTCCCACCAGTCCCACTGGTCGGCCCCACCAGGCTCTGACAGCTGGCAAATCAAAATCTACAGCAACAAGCTCCTGACAGTTCCTTACCTGTCAAGCATGTTGCTCTTTTCTGGACAGGCTTCAACTGAATGCAGCGGTAAACACAGCTGCTTAATAATAGGGTAAGTGTGCAGCAAAAAGAAAAGAGCAGTGCATTGGGAAAATTGGTATTCTCAATCACTGAAAGTAAAGAAAAAAAATCAGGTTTGACACAAAATAAACCATTAGAAGCCACAGAGGGAGAAACACACGGGGGTCAGAGACTAGACGCAGCCTAGAAAGCAGGGGAGGAGTGAGGGGGGTGGGACCCAAACAGCAGTGCAGGAGGGGGAGTGTCGGGTGTTGTCTAAGGAATTAGCAGAGAAAGTGGAGACTGAATCAGATATGAGGGAGAAAAACAAATCTCTAGGTGAGTCAATGACATGAGAGATGCTTGTTAGGTCAAATAATCTAAACGGTCCCGACTTGACGTGACTCAGGGGCCAGACAGCCATGCTGACGGAGACTCTATTTATTTGACTTTGTCCAGGGATTAGAGAGGGAAGTGCTCCCCAGACTGCCTCAACGGCCAATCACAGTGCTCTACACAGCTTTGGGTGGACATTTCTGTAAGAAGCTGGTGAAGCAGAACTTGACAAAACAGTTTAAAAATGTGGTTTTAAAATGAGCTAAAAGACAAAGAAAAGCCAGACAGCCAGCCTTGATCTGCCTCCTTGCAGTTGAATGGAGCACATCTCCTATGGCCCACTGACCTCTGACCTCCCACTGGGACTGTGCGGCACTGAAGGGAGGAGCCCACATGTAGTGACAGCTTGTGAGCTACTCACATCACACTGGTCTCCTCCTCTCTCCTTACAGGACGCCGTGCCACCCACCTCAGCCACCTCTTTCTCTGCCTCTCTGGGGAAATTCAATAATAGCCTCTCCAGCCGTCCCCCTCGTCACTGATGGGACACCATAATCTCTCCATCCTCACGCCCACAGGCATGCACAGTGGGATGTTATGATGGCTCGAACCACAACTTGGCAGGAAATTTATGCCTCATTACAGGAAGTGGGCTGTATATTCTCCTCATCATAAACACGGTGGCAGGTGTTTTAATTCCTCCTCTCAGTCTCAAATTGATGTGAGTTTTACTGTTAAAAAAAAAAAATACGACGTCACGCAACAAAACCTCTGGGACAGATGTTTCAAATCGACCGTAGTTATAAATGTCTGCCATTATATTTGACATTCTTTTCGCGATTTAGCTTTTTCTTACACTTCTTTACAGCTGTATAAATAAATATATAATTGTCAAAATCTCTTGCCTTTGTTCTACAGAGTCTTGTGCATCAATGGCATTTCATCGGGAAATCCAATTTACCATTGTCTAAACCAGTGACATCTGAGTCGGGCGAGCCGCATAGACAAGAGACAATGCTTGCTCTCGTGCTAGGAAGATCCTCTATTGGTACCATGTGTAGACTGAAAACACAGTTAATCTGGTCTTCATTAGCCAATAACCAAAGGCAAGTTGGTTTGGAGTAAGCGATACTCTACATTGGAAGGGTGAGACACAGGGAGACGCAGCCAAACACAACTCATCACTGAAGAGACATGCCAAAGGGCTGGCACGACCCGTGTGTACTGCTGCAGACTGTTTGGTCGATAGACAAGCCGACAAAGCAGGACCAGTGCATAATGCACGGAAGAGTATGGCCCCAGTGTTTACAACTTCAAATTATTGCAATGGGTATTTTCGTTAAAGAAAAGTAGGGACAGAGGTACATAAAAATTTTTGGAATGTATGACCAGTATGTTAAAATTACAATCTCTACACCGAGAAATGAGACGTATAACTCCAGCGTTCCTACACACTTCCCATTCAAAATTCCAGACTCAAATTTCCAGACTTGGTAGAATTTTTGTAGACCATATTTGACATCTGAGTACAAATATCTTGGTTATTATTTACATACATGGTTTCTAACATCCAACACGTGTGTTATATACATACGTACGTATGTTTTTAAGTTGCTAAATAATTGCCAGAATATTGTATTGTAATAGTGTGGTACTGCAGGGTACCCCTTGTCCTCCCTGAGGCTGGAGATGTTGAATGTTTTGCATGAAGCTTCCATCTAGCTTTCTTTTCCCACTTAGAATGCTTTGCCAGCCAGGTTTTATATTTGGGATTATTAAGCTAGCCCTCTTGCAAAACTTGCATTTACCCATTGTGCTGTTCACTCCACACACTCCAGAAAGATGGACAACATCCCGCTGTCAAACATTTCTGCCCAAAGAGGAAGTAAAATAACTGGTGTTACTAATACTGGCATTATTTTCCCTTAATACATTGAATAAATAATATCATATTTTTGTTCCTCTATTTTTTTGTCTCTTTTATGAATAAAACCAAAAATAAGTTGAAAAAAGTTAAATAATAAAATTTTCACGGTGTCTGTGCATCCTTGTGTCTTCACTGTAACCATGGAAACAATGATGAATGAAGCCATACAGATATGGTTTGGTTTCCTTACGCAGAAAATGTTTACTTTTCTGTTAATATCTACATCACTGCAGAACTCAAATGTTCAGACCAGCTTGATATTTGGTTATTTGTGATGCTTTATGTATGCAAAGATATTGCCACATTTTCTACCAAACTACTTTGGTCGCAGATGTCACAATGTCTACTGCATCTATGTGATCGGTTTGTTACTCTACCTGTTTCTCTAGGATGCGAGAGATCTCTCCCAGAGTTCTGTCCAGACCAGAAACTTTGTTGTTGGCCCACTGCCCACTGTCTTGGCCCTGCAGCTGCTTCAACAGGTCCTTCACCAGGCGCTGCAACCTGAACATGCAGAAGCAAACAGTTATTACAAATCTGTT